>JAHZMT010005461.1:0-12850 GCA_027743785.1 Sinhomidia bicolor
TTTTCTTAATGAATTAAGTTATATGATTGCCAACATGTGCATTTCAGTCTGCACCAGATAATCTAATAATGATCGCAAGAATTGCTGGAAGACATGAGATAAAATTAAGTGTCAAAAAAGATGATTCAATTAGTGGACCTCAAGTAATAATTGACTGTAGCTTTGGGTCCCTGATTAGTTTCTTGTCCCCTGTACAACTTCATATTATTATGGAACTCATCAGAGAATTCATAAATCCTGATCCAACTTCTGCGTAAGCTGACGTTTTATAAATCATTCTTGTTTCGTAAAGGCACCGGCACCACCAGCATTTATACATGCATGACATTACAAATATTGTAGCGATGACCAATTAAGGAAAAAGCTATACAAAGAGAAACCAATGGACACTTTTGACTTCAAAAGAATCGAGGAAGAGTTGCAAGAAGGTTTAAAACCTGGCTTAATAGGACTATCGGGACTAACGCAGCAAAGAGGATGGTCGTCTCCAGTTTTCGGTAGAACCTTTATAAAATTTATGGAGATGAAAAATGGTCTTTGATTTCAACGACATTTTATTTTATACAGCGGAAGACAGTGATGATGAATTTTTTCCACTGGGGAATAATAGTGGAGGTATGTACCAGAGTTCTGCAAGTACCAACTTTATGAATGCGTCCATGATGACGTCTATGAATCTTTCCATGGAGCAATCAATGACTGAAAGTTTTGCTTCCTCGACGGCAAAGACTGTACCCAGTCATAGTGGTGTACATCGCGGTGCCGGTAAGAATTTATTTCTAGAGGAAATGAAAGGAAAACGCAGAAAAATGTAATATACATAAATAAATTTTAATATTTTATATTTGTGTAGGACATGCTTCATCAGAGCAGGCAACTAGCCAAACTACAAAGATAAGTATCTCCTTTGCTAGTTTAGCTATTGTTCTTCTCCATGAAGACATTATCACTTTGTCTTCTACTGACGCTGCTGTGCCTTCCAGTGTCAGTGAAATGAGAGAGGTAGCCGAGAATTTTTTTAAACGATTAGGATTGTTTGGAGCAACAGTAAAAGGAAACAAAGATGTCCAAGATGTTAGAAGAAAATTGCAAGATGCTTGCACCAGAAATCATCATCGCACAATTGTAGCTCCATTGAAGATGGAAGGAGTGGTCAGTTTAGTGGATCTCATGTCTGTATTTTCCGGATACGTGACACTGGGTTACTGTGAGATTATAGAATCCTTGCGTGATTCTAATCCACTTCCTGGCACTCCTGCACCAGAATGCATTGAGGCAAGTAACTACCTAACTACAAGACAGTGAGAAAGAATTGAAGAATAAGTGTATATAATGAATAATATTCTTGTTTTTACTTTTTGCATACATAGGTTCTTGTCTTTCCGAATAGTTTTGAACAGGGTGTTGCTCAATCAGCTAGAATAGAGTTTAAAAATAAAAGTTACAAGGGATCCACAAAAACAGCCTTGAAAGTAGCTTTGAGTGAATGTCAAACGGAACTTGACATTTCAGTCTGTGATCGAGTTAATTCTTTAATTAATTCAAAACTGGCTAATTACACCGGATCAAATGTCGACCAACTTGGATATGAGGTAAGTTATTATGGAATACAGATACCTATGTGTTATCGATTATATATCTGTAGACGTATTTTTTTCACCAACGCGTCACCGAACTTTGTTTTTCTAGCATGAACTTAACCAGCAAAACAAATCCAACAGTGTGGTTTCTGTCAAGGTGTTGTGTCCCAAGTTTTCACTGAATTTCAGGTTAGTACTACTCGATCGTTTGAAAATGATGAATTTAGTGTCAAGTTCCATCCATTTAATTTAATTGAAGTAATTGGTGCATTGTCTGCATAGATTTCCTATTCCGGACATGAGGCCTTTGAATGATGTTTCTAGAAACCCTTATTGGCGTCGTAATTTGAGAAACGATTCTTTAGTTTTGGAGATGCAGGAAGTCTCTTTTTCAACCGTACTGAATTCTTGTGTCGAGGAACTTGAGTTTGAAGCGCAGTGTCACCAAGCACGTATTTATTATAAGGTGTCTTAAATACCAACTATGAAAGCTCTCGCCAATTCTCGGTTATTTTTCAGTAAATCAGGTTACGTGACTGATAATTATGCTTTTACAGGAAACCCAAACTGATGCTCCAATGTTATTTGCCAAGGCTTTATCCGACGACGTAGAAGTTGACGGCGAGTCTATGAGAACACAAGGCTTCGATTGGCCTAGAGTTGTAGTTTCCATTTATCCAAAGAAATTGGATATTCCTGTTGGAGAAGTGTTAACTGTCAAGGACTGTGACATAGAAGATCTTGTTCAAATGGAAAACAAGGAAACGTCACCTTTTAGTTCTCGATGTGTGATACATGAAACCCTTACTGAGGAGAAAGATAAATTAAACTGTATGTAAAATGTTACCATTTATATTTTTTATAGTAATGGCATTTGACATTTAGTGTGCTGATCATGTTCTTCACGGTTTCAGCTTCCGCAGAAAGCGTGATACCTGGCGATAGAAACGAGATGGCCGAATTTATTGAAGAGACCAGCAAATCAACAATGTTCAAAGTAATTTTAAATTTGCGCTCTGTGGAAGTCTCATTCCCTTCAAAACACTTTTTTGAAGAATTATACAATCGGTGTGTTTTGTGTAATTTAAAAAAATCACCTATTCAGGTTTTAGTGATTCCAAAGATCCTTGCGTAAAATTACTTGTAAATGTTTGAACTTATTCACAGTATAAGCACAGATATTCTTCTTTGGGAACCATCCGCACCCTCAGTGTGCACTCCAACTTCACCAACACGGACGTTTGAAGGATTCAAAAAACCTCAGCTGGAAACTTTTACTGGGTGCAAATCTGAGGAAGTGAAATGTGAGAAAATTACTTTTAGCCAGTTGTTTATTTTTATAAACTGATGTGTTATGTTCATTTAATAACTTAAGTTTATTATTTGTTTTAGTTGAATCGGAATCAGAAGAAGAGTTGTCAATGCCTGCAATAAATTCATTAAAACCCGAAGAAAAAAACTCTGAGAAGAAGGGCAGGACCACTGGCCAAAGTGAGGTCACATTTAATGTAACCGTCAAAAAGGCAGTCTGCTCAATGTTTACACCGTATCAGGTATAATTATTCTTTCCAATTGAACACTTTTAGAGGAGAAATTACTGAAATACATTTTACTATTATTCTTCCATGTTAGAAAATTGTATGTTTATCTTTTGCAGGACACTTCTGGAAACATTGTGCCTGGGCAAAGAGGTCAGTTCACTATAAAAATAGAAGACGGTAATTTTTTCATGGTGTCTGGCTTCAAAGGAACTCCAACTCTTGGCTACCTTTGCTTTCATAGTGAAAAGGGAAGTTTGTACCATTGTGGTGAGTTTTCATCAATAGTCCCCTCTGATTTATTTCGATTATTTATTTATTCCAATTTCTGAAAGTACTATAAATAACACTGCTGTGGGTTTTGGGTTGTACAGAGTTGATTCGAGATGACGATGAAATACCTGTCTTAAAGCCGTCCGTCCTGAAAACTATTTATCCTAGTGAAGAAGGAGTATTCTCAACTCTTTCTTCTGACTCCAATGCAGGAGGCTATCAGGATTTGCTATCCGTTGCTGTAAAGATTGAACGTAATGCAAGAACCAATGTGAAGGTAGTTAAAATTAGTCACATTTAGATTCATAAGTAGTAACTCGATTTATATTTTTTGTATTTCATATTGTCGTATTATATTTTACCAGAATTTTAAGGTGGCTCTTGGAATCAAGGGGGCGACATTGCAACACAGATTGTCCCATGCAAACAGGTCATGGTTTACGCAGTTGACGGATTTTTTTGATGTCATTGACACACCAGTTGTTGGATACACTCCTGCTTCAGTTATAACAGAGCTCCACTTGCATTTGTGGAGCTGCGCAATTGATTACAGGTACATTTTCTGCTAGATATAAACTTTTAATTAGATTGTATTATTTCATCAACCATTTGATAATGGTTTTTATTTTTTATTTCTCATTTTATAGGCCTTTATATCTGCCTTACCGCTGCTTTCTTACAATGGAGAATTTTGGTATTTCAAGTAACATTGCTGCGTTAACTAGTACTTCAGTCCTCCGATTTATTTCTGAGGATGCCGCCTTTTTTCTTGGTACAAAAACTAGTTCCACGGATTTAAAAAACGATTATGTTTGTGTAATGGATATGGATCTTTTCGAGCTTTCACTTCGTTTGTGTGGTAATCGCAATATGTCTGTTCCTCGCGTCGATCTTTGCGCCTCAAACAACGTGCTACACATTCGTACTTGCAGTGATTCATTCAAAGCTCTTACTGACGTTTTAACGTACTATGTTGGTGAAGAGGATTTGATAGATCCTAGTGCACAGAGCCAACGGGAAAGGGATGACAGACTTCCAATGAATCCCATCAAGGAATGTAGCAGTGAGCCCGTCTTGATAAATACGGACGAAATTGCAGAACGCGAACGGAGAATGTCGATGTCACAATCGGAGCATTTGAATGGCTTGGTTGCAGATGCAATGGAGGACACCACCGCGGATGAATCAATGAATAGGCATTCCATAAAAACTGTAAAGCAGTTTCATCATAAGAAACCTACAAAACAATCCTTCGAAATACATTACACGCCCGGTCAAACTGGCCAACATTACGAAGATGACATTAGGGATTCTTGTACTGCAACACCATTACCTTACGATGAGCCTATCATGGATTCTGGAGGTCTTCCTGTTGATATTCCAATTAGTGACGATGAGGATGATGAAGAGTTTTGTATTTTAGAAAATGATCCCGGGGTTGGCATTATGGTATGTTAATCAACCAATGTTTGTGAAAGTAAATTAATTCTTCCAAATGCTTCTTTTTAACATTTTAATTTTGAACTTTTATAGCCAAAGACTGGCGAACCTGAAGCTAGAATGTTGGTCGATGAGCCAATCCGCATTACAGAGAACCACTTTTCTGTACCCGTGGGTCGAATGGATATTTTGAAAGCCCCAAATCATTATCCGAATCCAACAATGAAGTATTCTGTACATGAAATGAGTGTGGTGTGGCACTTGTATGGGGGAGAAGATTTTGAAACCACTGCTGCTCCTAAACGCCACCGCTATGGTGATGAAAAGGGATCGTCCGAAACGTAAGAACGCGAAAGTAAAAATAAAGTCAAAGTTATGCAAAGTATAATATTTTTTTAGCATTTGAATTTTTATTGGTTTAGACTTACAAGTGACCGAAAGAAAGATGATTTTGGATATGGGTCAAGTGATCAATGTGAAGTTGATATTGCTGTCGACGCGCTGAATCCTGGAGTTGTCTTTTCAAAGACAAAAGCGTTTGAGGTGCCTATTATATTTCTGAAGAATTGGTAAATACTGTAACAAATGTCAATCAATACACACAATTTTATTAATTCAATTACTAGAGCGCATGGGAGGCGTATGAAAGTCCGAAACCTGAGCGAAAGCGGTTTGGCGGTACTTCAACTTCTTGGCGCAACAAGGGTGGACGAAGACGAAAACAAGATGTACTTGTCGAGATGCATTTACATAAGGTAAGCTAAAAATGGAATAAAAAAATTATTT
Source organism: Sinhomidia bicolor (assembly GCA_027743785.1). Lineage (NCBI taxonomy): Eukaryota > Metazoa > Arthropoda > Collembola > Entomobryomorpha > Entomobryidae > Sinhomidia > Sinhomidia bicolor. The sequence continues at coordinate 5,618 of JAHZMT010005461.1, forward strand.
CAACATTTCTTCACATAAGAAAAAAACACAACTAGATAGTAGGAATGATATGTAATTTTGACATGATTTGATAATTTGATAATTATGATATGACTTTTTAATCATCAATAATCATTAATTTTAGATAAAGTTTCAACACGAAACGTACCCCGAAACCACTGAGCAAGCATCTCGTTTGGTTGTCGTAATAAATACCGTTGAAATTCGGGATCGTGTGTTGTCATCCCCTTTCAATAAAATGTTATACCTTTACACTTCACCATCACGTCCTCGGCAGTCTCATGCTAATATGGTAGTTTTAAAAGCGGTTCACCTTAGACCTGACCCACAATTAGGCAGCATCGAAGAATGTTGTCTCAAAATTTCATTGCTGCCAATTCGACTCAATGTGGACCAAGATTCTGTTTTGTTTTTGTACCAATTTTTTACAGAACAGATTGGAAAAGTTGACAGTGACGGTGAGCGATAAGATTCATATAAATGAAATGTTTTACGCTGTGAAAAGAGTCAAATTAGGTATATGATCTTTACCTTTTAGATGAAGACTCGGGAACATCCAGCACCAAACCTCCAAGTCATACACCCTCAATGGAATCACTTCCAGTTATGACAATAAATACGCTCGACAGTGAAAACTGTATAGTAAATGACGATGAAAGTCAACCAAATCTACTGATATTTGGAGATGAACAAAGCGGATATGATGATTCGGAATCAACTTGCTCGAAAGATCCATCTATTGATTCGTCAAAGCCAAGTGTCAAAGTGTACTTTCGGTGAGAATTTTATTTATGCTAACTGATAAGTAGTTCGTGATGGATGAGTAGATTGCCGTAGATTGGAGATTAATAGCTAATGTTGTATTTCTTTGCAGTCAAATTATATTTTCACCTGATGTTCCTATACGTTTGGATTATCAGGGTAAAAGAGTAGATATGACGCATGGTCCCCTTGCTGGCATTCTTATGGGACTAGCACAATTAAACTGTTCCGAAATTCGGTTGAAGAGAATTAATTACCGAAATGGGTTGGTGAAATTCACTAGATTGAAAAAGCTATAACGATACATTTCAAAATGCAAGATTTTAAATTTTTATTTGCTTAGAATTCTCGGCATGGATAAGCTTGCAGCCTTCCTCTTGCATGAATGGGCGTCGGATATAAAGAAAAATCAACTGCCCAGTCTTTTGGGTGGTGTTGGTCCAATGTATTCTTTTGTGCAATTATGTAAGTATAAAGTTTTATAAAACGTTTACAGCACATATTAGATGGAGATGCAAACTGCATTCATTGTTTTTAATTAGTTCAAGGAGTTCGCGATCTGTTTTGGTTACCCATCGAGCAATATCAAAAGGATGGAAGGATTGCAAAGGGACTTCAACGGGGAGCCAATGCTTTCTCAACTTCAGCTGCCCTTGCAGCACTTGAACTTACAAACAGATTGGTAAAAATAGTTCAAGGAGCTGCAGAAATAACGTATGACATGGTTTCGCCTGGACCAAGTGTTCAGCAAAAGCGCAAACATTCATCCAAAAAGATCAAGAAACGTTACACTCAACCCGGTGATATTCGGGAAGGAATGACAAACGCGTATCATGTCGTGAAAGAGGTTTGAAAAAAATTGATAAAGTTGTATTTATAACACTTTTTATTACGAACATACACCAATAATTATTACATAAAATGTATCTAAAAGAGTCGTAAAATAACCTTTTCTTTATCCACATAGAAAGAACTCATCGAGAATCTTAATTTTTGAACTCTTTCCTAACCTCGCAATAATAATCTTGATTGAATTGCAAATCAAGTTTTATATAGGGTATCTTATTGTAAAAACTTTTGAGTCGCCTTCATACACGTCCAAGGATTTCAGTCAGTGGACGGAGTGCCAATGGATTTCTCATCTGGTTAAAATTAAGTTTAAAAATATTGCAAGATACTTCTATTCTACCGCATATAGTTTGATAATACTTGACTACTCGCTATATCGCACCGCTCGGCGAAAGGTGCAGTTAGTAGTACCGACTATCTGTTATTTTTTCTAGCGTTAACTTTATAAAACAGGCATTTATTCATGTACGAAAATTTATAAATAAAGTTAATAATACAACCTATGCATGTACATATATTATATTATATTGACCGAAAGTGCGGAGCGTAATAATAAATGTCCCTACTGCATTTAGATCGAAACAAAAACGCTTTTTGGAGTTTTTGCACAGCGTATAGATTAGGTTAATACTGTCTTATTAAACCCATGGCATCATTAAAGCGTTCATTAAATCTTTCTATTCTTTGCCACCATGTGAAACTTTGAGGTTCATCAACAGGGCCATTTGCATTTGTATTGTGGCCACTACTAACGTTTGCATCTTGTCTAGTTCTAAAGTAATACATAATATGTCCACGACAAATCGGACATGTTTCAACTTTTTCAAAGCACTGTGTGCATAAACATACGTGACGGCATGGAATAATGACTCTGGATACAGGTGATACTTGGCATACTGAGCAAAGTATGTCACTAAAGGGTGGGGCTTGGATTGTAGAAGAAAGATAATCATCACTGTTTTCTGTAGCACCATCGTTATTTTCAGGTTCTGAATCATCAGTCTTGTGATCGTCCATTACATAGAGTGACTATAAACACAATTTATATATTCAATCAATAATTTCGTTAAGCTTTTATCTTTACCGTTAACTTTATGGTTTTTGAATTTTAAAAAATACCTGAAGAACATGACTTTGACCATTGTTCATTTTTATGTATTGAGCTAATGTTGTTGAAGAATTTCTGAAAATCTCGTTCTTTACATGAACTATTTGAATGATTCCATTCTGCAAAAGTGCAAACCCAACCACCATTACTGACTACATTTATATTACTGATAATAATTCAATATATATAAATGAAGTCCATATTAACAACTGTTTTTAGAGGTCCAAGTCCAAAGTAACTTACAATTTGGTAAACTTCTTCCATCGTGGTAAAAGCTTCGATTGAATTTGCAGTCACAAAAATTACAGCGGGATATCGAAACTGATTTTTTAGCAAATTCCAGTCATAGTTGACAACGGGCGGTGAAAGGTTGAACACAAAGCTAGTGAATGACTCTGATAAGTTTGTTTGACTGAACCTTTCTTCATTTTCTTCTTCCTCAACTTCATTCAGCTTTACTCGTTGTACAATAAAATAGTTTGCATTATCTCTCCATGATAACGCTTCACCATATGAACTTGTAGCAGAATCAATTAGACTTTTCCATTCGTCTGGTTGTAGTTCTTGCCTCATTATCTCCGTATTAAACTCGTCCCATGGCATGTTGATTAGCCTCATCAAATAAGACGCGGCTGGACCCCACATTACGGTAACCTCTGGAGGATTTCTGTCTTTTAAACAATTTACGGTGAATGTGCACCCACCCAACTTCTCTGCAGTTGACGTTTTTAGTGAAAGAGTAAACGGCATTTCTGTTGGCTTCCTATATATTTCAACTGCATGTCTTCCCCCAATGGGCCACTGCCATTCATTCCAATTCCATGGATTATTTGGCATCCTTTAAAAAACAACGTGCATGCATTTTATTCAACTTAAATAACTACTGTTTCGTCATTTCTCAACAAAAAACACAAATGCAAAACGTGAAACACGATGATAAAATGTGAACAATAATTTGCAGACACGTATGTTATTGCACTTGGTAAGAAAGACGTAAACAACTTACCGCGATATTCGCCAAATGCTATAGATTAAAAAATAGACAATAATCAGGACACAACTCAAAGTTGTCACCTTCGCCAGGTGTTCCAGTAACCAGTCGTCAACCATTGTGATTTTTTTTACATTATTTCACGTGGAATCTTGGAAATAAACTTTCACATTCACAGCCTGTCCATCTTCAATTTAAATGAACCTCAATTAACCTATTTTACAAGTTTGTCTGTCATGTCAAACAGCATTTCATTTGCATTGCATTGCCTGGTCGTTTGGGTCGGGATCGTGTCTTTACTACAGCTGACTGACTAGTTTCGTGTGTAAACAAGCAAGTATTTTGTTTGTTTTGAATGAATACACATTCTGCTTATCTGAGTTCACAGAGCGGGAGCAAGAAAACCATTTATACACAACTTAAAATACATACGCATGCGAGTGAAAATTCCTATGTCCATGTGATTATTGGGTTGCCGTTTATATAGTTTATAGTTGTTTGTTTGGTGTTGGTTATATTTCGAAATAGATCTCATCGCAAGTTAATGTTCCGATAAATATTGATATTTTTTCAAATAATTGTTGCAACTGCTGGTTGTAAGCGCAAAAAATGTAAATTTAAGTTACTCTACCTACCTTCACTTTAGAACGACTGAGCGTAGTGCACAGTTGAATAGTGCATTTGAAAGTTGTGCATCATAAAAGGTTCCTAAAAGATGTCCCGACAGTTATTCAGGCTTCATCGACTCGGTGTTGGTGTTTGTGGTGGACATGTACAAAGTGGTCAGTTGTATGGGAATAGAAGTAGAAAGTTAACGGGTTTTGTGTTACCGGAATCAGGCGGTGCGACATTGACAAATAAATACCTGGAAGTGATTAAGACAGCAACGACTATGAGTTTAAGAAGCTTTTCAACTTCACATCCTGCATTTATCTCTTTTAGAGATGACGAAGGAAGCCAATACAAAGGTAATTTGACATACGACATGATAGTATCCTATTAGAAACAGTGAACCATAAAGATTGTTTTAAAATAACATTTCAGTCGTAAGCGATGAAGAATACCCAAATTCAAATAAAAGTGTTTCGCTTTCTTCAAGAAAACTGGATAATCCATATTCACAAAAACTATTATCTGCGCGAACTTCTGATGAAATTATAGCAGTTTTAGAGAGTGCTGCTGATGAAATGGATACACTGTCTATAATTGTGGCGATAGATAGTTTGTTTGACGCTTTGAAAACGGAGTCATCGTATGTGAGATTTGTATATTATCTTAACTACATATTCAAATATCACTTACATATCTTTTGATATTCATAAATGAATTATTTGTAATTTAGCTTGTCAACAAAAGCTAAGCATCAGCTTTTAACCTCAGTGGGAATACAAAAACTGTGCAAACAATTACGTCGCTGCAGTCCACACATGGATCCAGGGGATATCATTAATGGCGTGAAATTGTTGAGTTACTTGTCAGCTCCAGGAACTCATCAAACATTACAAATTCTATTGAAACTTTTAACCAAGCATGCTAATCTAATGGATCTGCAGCAAGTTATGTATACACAGTTTCTACTTGAAAAACTAAATTCAGAGTCAAAATCACCTTTATCAAAAGCGCTGGAATATGCACTTCCGGTAGTTTTTGAAAGTAAACTTCAAATGGAAATAGATATATATGATCCGAAAGTTGTTTGTAACTGCCTGCATTATGCGTCAAAGTGTAGACTTTCTGAGAAAACGATCAATTTTCTCGTAGAGGCAGCTCTTCGTTTGGTAGATAGGTTATCATCACAAGCAGCGAAAAGTATTATATGGTCCTTATGTGATACCAAAATTGAACACCCGTCACATGCCCCTTTAGTTGACCGGTGCTTCAAGATATTGTCTCAATCGATAAATGAGTTTAAACTGATTGAGATTACGACCACAATGAACAAAACTGCAAGACGTTACAGTAGACGGAGTTCCTACTTTTATAATGAGCAATTTACGGATGCCTATTGTGAAAGAGTACTTCAACCAGATGTAAATGCGTCTGAAACTGTTTTTGCTATTAAACCTGTTTCAATTTGTGTAAGTTTAACTTTATTTAAAAAATTATCCATGTAGTGTTGTAATTTAATTTAATAGAAAGTAATTATTTTACAGAGACATCTAAATATCGATTTTCTGGACCGAATCGGAAAAATAATCGCAAGCAATCCTTCGTTGATTTTAAACCACGACGGTTTATTTTTTGCATTCGTCAAAGCAATAAGTAATCTGAATTACAAACCAGAAAAGTGGTCCGTATTTTCTTCCATTCTTTTAGAACATCCTGCTCTTACAAAGGTTCGACAATAAGTAGACTGTACAACAAAGTTATTTATGATGACGCATCCAGTGGCCTAAAGTTACTTATCACTTATTGATATTTTGCAGAATTTTGGAATACATGAAGTTTCGCTTACGAATGACTTCCTTGCTTTGGACATGTTTCCAGAGAATATGATTCGATCATTGTACTCGGCAGAGGGTTTGGAAGTTTTGGAGGAATATCAATCAAAACATCATTCAATTTATTTGCTTTTGCTGTACAATGCCGTCAAGATTTTATATCCACAACAGTACAGGGGTCCTCTACCACCCATTTCCATAATTGAAAGTTGGAAAGAATTAGCAAGGGCATCTAATGTTAATAAACAGTACCCTTTAAAAGGGGCTCTGCAAACAGGACTGGGGGGAGACTCGTATGTCATTAATGGATTGTATCACGATGGTTTGCATATAGGTATAAACTTTTACGTTTAAACAATCATATTATCTACATTATAGTTTGCGCTAAAATTATTGAAAATACTATAGATCACGGTATTGTGATGAGAAAAGGTGGATATCCAGTGGCAGTGAACTCGCAAAGCGATTCTCAGTCAGATTGCTTGAGTAGTATTGCGAAACCACCAGAAAGTGTTATGTAAGTGGAATGAGTTGATGATAGTATCTTGTTGTTAATGAATTGACTCAATAAAATAATTGAAACTAACCTGTTTATTTCAGAGTTTTAATCAAAGGCTTCACAGGCGATTTGTACTCCAACAATACACGACGCTTACGAGGTTTACCAGCTTTGGAACTGAAAATTTTGGAAAGTTTAGGAAACCCAGTTGTACCAGTTGATGTGGAAAAATGGATGGAACTACCCGATCATGAAAAAATTCCTTTTCTTATGCACAAAATTAGAGAGAAAATGGAACCATTACAGTGGAATCAAAATTGGGGAGATGTGATACCTCCCTAAACACTATTTTACTGAAGGATATAAAAAAGATAAAATAAACGTCTTGATTTTTGTTATATATTCAGTCATCTATGATAATAAGGTCTGATCAATCCTATTAAATCCAGTATAAATTTTGTGTGTTTGTGTGTTTTGCGAAAAGAGAATGTGAGAAACAAAATGTGGCAATGTGTCAATTAAAACACACATTTATACTGCATTTATAACATATATAATGAAATCTATATTCCATTGTTTGGCT
>JAHZMT010005462.1:0-10049 GCA_027743785.1 Sinhomidia bicolor
TTGATGAATCCCATGGAAGCCATGGTTACCAAGATTACCAAGCTCTCAAGTTTTTTCGATTCAGTAAAGAAACTGACATTTTCGCAACAGCTTGCATAATTTTTGAAATGGATGTTAAAGGGACTTTGCTATTTTATCATTCGCGCCAAAGTCATCCCCGTTCGATTTACATTGATGCTATTGAAAATGGTCGCGTAATAGGACTATCTCCCTCTCTTGAGCCAAATCCAAATATGGAACGGGAACCCATTGCTGATAGGGCACTTTGCAGTCAATTTGGTTGGCTTCTTCAAAAAATGATTAGAGATACTGATCGCATTACAGCCGAGCAGGCCATTGAGGATTCATCGTTTCGCAGTGTAATTACTGAGACAAGAGTTTCACTCATCACTCCTTCAAAACGTAAGTTATTTCAAACCATATAAACGTTAGATTCGAGCGTCGGAACGCAGCGTCGGAACTAATTATAAAAATGTTTATCTTACAGGAAAGGACTATGTTACCCGCGAGTTTAATTACGACACTTCCAAAAAGTTTGCCCATTTCAACCAAAACTCCGTACCCGCCATCGATACATCCTTTCTTTGTTTTTACTACGATGAACTCGATGTATCCGACGAGTTTGTCTCCCGGGTCCCAGTTGTTGATCCACAAGATAAAGATATGGGAGTTAGATCTGGCGTTTGCAGTGAGGATGAAAGTGATGGAAATGATGTTTCAGACGAAGAAACAAAAACATTGACACCAAAGCGTACAAAAAGATCACGTTTTTCTAAAAGTTCTGCTTCCTTCGTGTCACCGAACCCTTCTTGCATTTTGAAAGTAAATAGGTTTCCAATAACAGCAGTTATGAATGCTCGTAGCCACGAGAATAGCCAGCCAATGTTTTCCCCCAACGATCTTATTGAAGGCTCAGGAGAAGACGACACACTCGGGATTTGTCTAAAACCAACTGTTGTGAGCAAGCCCTATGTAGCTGATCACCCGGACTTATCTCCGTTGCGCACATGTACCAATTCATCTATGATGGATCAAACTGATCTGTCCCCATTAGCACTTAGCAGGGGCAGTTACGTAGAGAGTTCTTCCGACACGTCTCCTGTATCCAAGTCTGGGGATCAAAACTCATTGGACTGCATGGAAGACTAAAAACGCTTGTTTGGATGTCACTTTTGTACTTCAGTTAATAATTTTTCTGCCTCTATTTTGTTATATCTAGTTACAAAAATATTTGGTTTTGGTTTATTTTGGTTTCATTTTTATTTTTAACTTGAATTTTGAATTAATCCGACATGTATGGTTGAGTATGAATTGAATTTGAACTTATTGAATAAGTTTTCTGTTTTATTTATTTCTCTGATAGAAGTGTTTTTTCAACTTTTCAGTTTTTGGAAGGTTAGTTTGATCTTTTTATTGAGGTTATCTTATATTTAATAATGTGCCCTAAAAGTATCATTAGATAAAGTGTCTCTCCGATGCCATTGTGTATATGTAACATGCATTTCTAATAATTAAAAATCCAGCCTTATTAGTTCCAAATTCAACCTAATTGCATTGATTGCATTGATTAATTAATTGCATTGCATGTCCCGAAGCTACCAAACATCTGTATAATCATGCAATTACAGTGTCGGAAATTGAACAATAAACAATCTTCAATAAGTCTGCTTTAAATACCATTTATGTACCATGACTCGTCAGTACTGCAGCGTTTGCACAATTATTATAGGAATTTCCAGCTTCAACTTTCTATTATGTCACTATAAACGACTTGGGAATTTTATATGCCAAGAAAGAGATCGCACTCAGCAATGACCGATACTCTTCATTTGTTGCATTAAATATGCAGATGCTACATTAAAAAGCCGAACCGCAGATATCCGACCCTGTTTGCCAGACGAACTTTCCGACGCTACATGTAATGTAAATAATGAGACCGATGTTACTAGTAAAGTTAAAATCAAAACGAGTTCTTTAGACTCCATTAAAAAGATACTACGCGCCTAAATGCTTCACATGTAAAAAGTATTTGTCTCTACGTTAACATTTGGAAAATAAATAAACCGTTCAATCGAAATATAGAGTTGGTAGCGAAAGCAAAGTAATTTTCTAATGTCTTAACGTACAATTTTGTCGAAACAGAATAACTTTATTCTTTGTATAAAAAGGATCATAGAACATAGAACATGGGCCACACGTTCATGTTACGATAGAAAAAAGTCGTGACGGTTTTTAACGGGTACTGTAGAGCTGGGTCGTTCAAAATGTCAAAAGGGCTTCCTCTAGTCACCACCACCAGAACAGTGAAAACAGAATTTCAATAGCACTTGTCGTTTTCCAGAAATCGTGTTCACGGACGGACGGACGGACAGAAAAACACCACATAAGGTAGCTCAAGTTTCAGCTACATACTTATTGAAAAAAAATATTTTTTGCAACTTTATATTTCAATCAGTCTAATTAAAAGTTTGTCACAAGCTTCCTCATGTAATTCGATTAATATGCCTAGTTTGTCATGTTCTACAAATGAAATGCAAGAACCAACTACTGACACCTTTTCGCGCATGCAAGATTAACAAAAATTCCGACGCTCCAAAGAATCTTGTAAATAGTCATTTATTTCATTAAAGCATTATTCTTCAAAAATACGACAATAATCTAATAATCTCAACAATAGAAAATCAGTCTATTTGATTTGTTGCAACATAAGTTATAACTATATATAATGTCCCCTGTACCACCACCGCGGGTACTTTGTAATTAAACAAATACTAGAGTCCGACACCTTATGTCATTGCGTGCTAAAAAACTTGACACTTAAAAAATATTAATCTTTTGGTTACTTAAAGCATATTTCAATACAGTGAGGAAATACAGCTGCTTATATTTACGTAATCAATTCTAATAATCACTTTATCAAATAAGTTTTATCAATCATATATTACTAAAAACTATTAGTACTATCAAAACTAATAAACTAATCACTACTGAGCACCTTGTATATGACATTATTGACTTTAGCTTATAATATTAACTTATAATATCCATCTTGAATCCAATAGACAACTAGCACTTGACCGACGCTTTTAAACCAAATCATCTACCAGCTACATGTACTAAAGTACAATCTACGAGCGGGAGCTTTTCTTTGAATTTTGTTGCTTCGTGAGCTCTTTTACTTTTTCTGAATGAGCGCGTCTCGCCTGATTGATAACCACCTTTACTGTTTCCGGATGAGCCCGTTTCATGTGATTGATAACCACCTTTTCGTCTTCACATCTATATTTACAAAAGTGACACTGGTATTCGAATTCCTCTTCCTCCTCACTTTCTTTACTTTCGTCGCTTTTCTCGCCTTCTTCGCTTTCCTCACTTTCTTCAATTATACGTTTCATCTGACTTCTTGTTATTCGTGTCGTGGGTTCCGACCCCTTTCCTTTTTTCTTTTCCCCCTGTTTTTGCTGGACTTCCCCAAGTCGTTTTCGCTCAGCCTCCCGCTTCTGCCGACTTTTTTCTTCAGCTTCTAGAAACTTCTGTTGTCGGAGTTCCTCCGCCCTTTTTTTGTTTTGGTCATCTGTTTTTGACTTTTTAGCTGTCTCATTCTCTCTACCGGTACCTCTGGCAGTTGCTTTCCTTTTCATAGACTAACAAAATTTCATTTAATGCCGTCGGAAGCAAATTTTTGCAATATGTTACCATCGTGTCGGAACAACTTACACTTTTATCCTCTGTGGGCTGCATTGAAACTGGGGCTGTACGAACCAAAGCGTCTCGTTCCTTCACTAAACGTGCAGTTTCTCGCTGTTTCGTCCTTTTTGCACCCTAACAGGACCATAAATAAATTCGCATGACCAGGAAACTTGTTAACAAGCTAACCACTAAAGTACTGTACAAGTATTTTACCTTTGGAATTATAGTTCGGGCCTCAGGAGCCACCCCGTCAGCTTCTCGTAAAGGCGACAAGTCACGCTTGATCAACCCTTTTGAAATATTTTTACTCGGGAGCTTAAATGAGTCCACTATGCTCGGGACAGGACCCATGACAAGGTCTTTGTACATTCCCGTAAGAACGTTTGCTTCCGCTTTTGAACTATTTTTTACATTGGTCTTAGGGGTCGGAACCAGAGAGGTTTCTGGAACACTTGTAGCTAGTGCAGTTTCGGATGCCGCGAATGTTGGTGGGGAAGTTGTTGGTGCCGCAGTTATTTGTGCAGAAGTATTTGGTGGTGCTGTTATCTGTGAAGAGTGGACAACAGCCATTGTAGAAGAAGCTAAAGCTGAAGCCACACCGCCAGCTGAGTTTACAGGGATCCTAACTTGAAAAACATTTAGTAAAGCTGCGTGAAGTATATCTGCTAAATCGACAAACTGCATGTTAGTTGATAGTTGTTCCGACGCCATTGGATTATTAACTGCACTTTTTGGAACTGCAGAGCGCTGAGTAAACAGAGGAGAGTCTGGATTGGGGTCTAACTCCTGTTTGAAAAACAATAAGAGTAATGCAAAAGCCAAATTTGTTACTGCTTCTTAACGATTACCATGAATAATTTACCTCTGCATTTGTTCCATCTAAACTCTGTTCCGTCGCCCGTTTTTCATTGAAATGCGTAGTTGATTCCTCTGCATTTTTTGTCTGTTCTGTGAACGTCTTGTCGGATACTGAACTAGCTATAGAAGTTGAAGCTACAATTTTTGAACGCTCGGCAGCCAGTTGCTCCTTTAATTTAGCCAAAACATCGGTTTCTCCTGGTTTTACAAGTGTTCTCTCCGCAGCCTTATAAGCCTGCATTTAATTAAACTTTAGTTAATGGACCCGACAGTTAAGTTGTTCCGACACTCGGTAGACTGAAACTTACATTTTCATCTTTTGAGACACGGTCAATGATTTTTTCAGAATCATAGTAAAGCGCAGACATTATTTGAAAAATAACATCAATTTTAGGACTTTGGTATATTTCAATTGGCACAGATGAATCAAACTTAATGGCATTTGGAGCATGAATTCCTAAGCAAAAAACGTTAATAAAGTTTCCGACGCCTTCCGTTGATAGACTTCATAAAATTCATGCGTTATAGTTTTACCTGTTGTCAACATCCCTGTTGTCATTTGGCTAAATGAATTTTTCCAAATTTTGTTTTCCAGAGCTTCCTTTGCCCCAATGCGTGGCTCAAAAATCATTAATTTTAATATTTCCGAGTAATTGCTAGCCGCAGCCCGCTCCACCAAGCTCATTTTCTCAACGGTGGGTTTATTCCATTGCTTAGCTCGGCGAATTATCTGTCGACCAGTGTTATATGCATCAACGTAATCCTGAGTTGTAGGTTTCACTGACGGGATTACGTACTTGAGCAAACCTCGTTGCGTTTCAATCTCGTACAATGTGCAAGCCAAGGAAAAAATGTCCTTTGATTTGGAGTGTATGAACTTTTCGTTCGTCTCGGCGTCTTGATATGCCGCCAGTCCAAAGCTACGGTGGCATTGAATAGCCGTTGCTCCCTAAAATACAAAAACGAACCAAGAGTTTAACCAGTGAACGAAACCTGAAGGGTCGGAGAAAAACTACAAACCTTTGGAAGTATCATAGATGCGCTAAAGTCAGATAACTTTAGACAGCCACTTGTGGTTACAAGGCAGTTGCTCGGTTTAATGTCGCAATGAATTATTTCTTTACTGTGAATGTACTCTACAGCTTGCAATAACTGCAAAATCCAGAAATGTATGCGCGCTTTGTTGGCTTTGAGTCTTGCTTGCGCAACAGTCCCTAAAATAAAGATTGGCGTCGGATTTTAGTAGTGTCGGATATGAGAAGGTTAAAATAAATACGAACAGTTTAGACATGTCGCTTACCTACGCACAGTTCCATTACCAGATAACTGTGCCCTTCGTAAAACGCTCCCAAAAGCTTGCGTACGTTTTCGTGATCCAAGTGTAGCATGATGTCTCGTTCTTTGAAGATATCTTCCGGTTTGGATATGTTTGGCAGATATTGCTTGAGAGCAACAGGTCTTTTGTCAAAAAATGCTAAATACACGTTAGCATATCCGCCATGTCCAATTTGTTTGCTAATGTGAAAATTCTTGAGCGTCATCCTATTCACAGTGGAAGAATTTAACCACTTGGTCATGAGTATGTGTAACCCACATGACAAGTGCTTCACCTCATCTGGCAACGGACGACGAAGGGATTCCGATACAAAATGCATGCCAAGGCCAAGCATTCCGACAGCATTCATTGGACCGTCCTAAAGTTTAAAAAGCACAGCTCCGATGCCATATACAATTTATTGACTTACTATTGAAATGCCGGCTTCGAAAAGACGACTAAATCACAAACCTTTTCAGAAACTAAACATCCGTCATAGGGCTTTCTTGACACTACCTTCTCCTTCGATCTAAGGTCTTGCGGATTCTGCTCCACGTCATTTTCACTAATTTCACCAAAGTTGTGTTCAATTTGACGTTCTACACAGGCGTCATCCGACGCCTTTTCTAATTGCTCAACATCTTTCGAATTCTTCAACAAGCCAAGGTTTTTATCCGCATTGAAAAGTTCAGGGTTTTCCACGAGACTGTTGTCCACCATACGGGACTGATGAGTCATGGACACTTTGTTTGTAACATCTTCAACATTTGACAAATTTAACTGCTCACTAACATCACTTTGTTGATGCTTCGAAGCCTGCTCGTCTTCAGGTGCAGCTGACGGAAAAATACATTCATTCGTCTTTATCGCATCGTTCCGGGCGGTGTCGACACTAGCTATGTCAGAACCACCTGTTTCCGCCATTTTTCATGCAAAGTTCAGGTATCACAAAAAAATCCGGCACCAGCACTTTGTATTTATCCCGTTAACAAACAAACGTTAGCTCCTACAAACCTTCAGGAAAACGTAGTTTGGTTTATAAGTGTACACTGTTTTTCACTAGTGTCAAATTACTCCGATTTTTTGTAAAACTCACAAGCAAGTGATGTTTTCAGTAGTGACAAAAAAGTGTATTAAGCGAAAATTGCTTCCTTATGTACCCAAAACATCTTGAGTGCGGACGTCCGAGTATTCTGTGGGCAGCATAGCTAAGCAAGTTACAGCCAATCACATTTCGTTCACCTTTCCGTTGTTTTCAACTCAGTTTTCAACTCAATAAAGTATATAGACAAACGTCCTGCTGGACGTTAAAGCTATTTTCTATGCTGCCCTTATGATATCATGAAAAGTATATCACATACTAACTTCATCTGTTTATCCGGCACCATTAAAATCCGACGCCTGATTTGGTTTGATTTAAAAATTTAGGATTGGCCGAGAAATCTTATAGATTCGCTACAAATTGTTGATTTGTTTGACAATTCAATTGACTGCTCCAAATGTTGGAACGATAGGGAGAAGAGTCTACTCAAAGCTAATACAGATTTAGCTTTATCCAAGATTCGCCAATGCTTCACACCCCGGATTGTGTTTGCAAATTTTGAGATAAAGTATCTAGTTGGTTTTGAAAGTTATGGACGCATATGGATGGTACACAATTTATCATTTTAAACAGTATCATTGATTAGTCCGACCCCGTAGATTTTGCTAATCGCGTCTGACCTTTCAAACTTAGTCCAACAGCAAGTCAACTGGAGATGTTGCCATTAAGCAAATGCCTGCTACTTGATGAATCCCAAACTCTCAAGTTTTTTCGATTCAGTAAAGAAACTGACATTTTCGCAACAGCTTGCATAATTTTTGAAATGGATGTTAAAGGGACTTTGCTATTTTATTATTCGCGCCAAAGTCATCCCCTTTCGATTTAACAAGACTTACTCTGTCTCTTGAACCAACTCCAAAAATGGAACGGTATTCCATACATATGATAGGGCACTATGCAGACAAATTGGTAGGCTTCTTAAAAATGATTAGAACGAGTCTCACTCATCACTTTATCAAAAGGTAATTTATTTCAACCCATAAAAACGTAAGATCTAAGCGTCGGAACGCAGCGTCGGAACGTATTATAAAACTGTTTATCTTGAATGAACGGACTATGATACCCGTGAATTTAGTTGCAATATTTCAAAAAACTTTCCTTTTTATAACCGGAAAACGTGTCGTCCATGGATATATCCCTTTTCACCTTCTACTACTATTTTGGTTGTTAATAAAGTCGTTTATTAAGAATAAAAAAGTTTTAACAGAATATTTCAGTTTTAGAAAATATTGCCCATATAAATTGGTCCCTGGAATATAATTAACAATAAAGTTGGTCTTTTCTTTATCTAAGTTTTATGTTTCGAATATGTAGGCATTTTCTCTTGAGGTTTAGTTAAGTGATAGAGACGTACTTTAAGTTTATGATATCCGACGCCTCGTCATCTTGATTTGATTTCCCTTATCTTTGTAAAAATTATTTCGAACCTCCACAGTACACCAGTAAACACTAGGCAATATATATCATTTAAATATTATATGACAACTTTGATTGGAAATCTAATAACTAAAATTTAAGCCATTAACTAATTTTTGGCGAGTTTTGCTTTAACAGTGTTTGTTCAATTTTTATGACTGCTTTTGTGAAATTTGTTTTTCTTTATCTTTCTAATTTTTAAAAATTCATACCTTACTGTGCACGACTAATATAAATACATTCACACAAACTACTACTTTCAAACGTGTATGTTAGATAACCATCTCCTCTTAAAAGTATGACAACCACGTAATCACGCTCTCACCCTGAGAAAGTAAAAACAGGAAAGAAATAAAACGAGTGAAGCGCTTAGTAACCTTCATATTCGACACGTTATAAAGAGATTGAAAGGAAACACCGATTAAAGTTTTAGGGAGTTAGGGAATCGTAATTGAGACGGACCACGCCGGTGACGGTCACTTTAATCCCCATCTTTGCATCCCCATAACGTCATCCCAATAATTTCATCCCCATAAGTTCATCCCGAATCATATAATCCCCTAATCATTTCATCGCCATCATAATATTCACGAATAATTTCATATTCATCTATCTACTTTAATTTTCATATATTCTTTTCGAATTTCAATCTTTTATCTTTTGCCTTGTCAACTCTTGAAACACGAAACCCTAAGTGATGACTTCTGCAAAGTCACAAATTAATTTGATTTATAAAATGTATGATTGAACCTTTAACTGTTTGCTTCAGAAATACATCGTGAACTCTTTCAAATTTAAAAATTGAATAAAACTATACATTATATTAAATGTTTCTCGCAACTGACAATACCGATCACTAGTGAATCTAAAAACTAATGTGTAATTAAATAACTCATTTATCATTGAATTCATATTTAAAAGTATTCATAATAGGATAATGCATGTGGTAATCTTTTGTAAAGCTTTTCAGATGTTGTACATTATGACATTAGAATTTTGCAAAGGTATCAACAGTACGGCAATTCCTAGCATCAAAATAACTCAATTTAAACATTCATACGAAATTCTAGTAGCCGTATTCAAATATAACAGCGGTTAAAACATTTAACGCTTATTACTGAAACAAGAGAAGATCTTGTCAAAAACAGTAATTGGAAATCGTCCGAATGGGCACTGTACACTATATTAAAAAGAAACAGTTTAATAAGTTCTTACACAACTTATATTTGAGCATTCGGACATTTTGCATATATATTTCAACTCGTTACATACGGTAGCAAATTAAATGATAGAAATTTAAAATAAAAAAGTAAACCTTTAAAAAGATGTGACAGAGAGAAGTTATTCACGATTTTAAAGTTACTGGGTCATTTAGGCAAGATTCTAAAATTATTGGAATCATTTAGGCAAGATTCTAAACTTATTGGAATCATTTAGGCAAGATTCTAAAATCATTGGAATCATTTAGGCAAGATTCTAAAATCATTGGAATCATTTAGGCAAGATTCTAAAATTACTGGAATCATTTAGGCAAGATTCTAAAATTATTGGAGTCATTTAGGCATGATTCTTAAGTTACCCCATTCGTATGTGCATCAAGTTCTGCTTTTGTATCGTGCAAAACGTCAAAAACAGAATCAGCAACTTCAACTCCGTTCTGTAGTTCTG
>JAHZMT010005463.1:0-18790 GCA_027743785.1 Sinhomidia bicolor
GATGATTTAAAACGTTAATTGAGCGAATTTTAACAAAGTTACGTTCGAAAAATGACCAAAAAGACAATTAAACTGTGTTTAAATGACAAGAGAAGTGATGTGTTTGACTGACTGAACCTAATACATTCACAATCTATGCATGCAACCCATTATCTCATCTACCCCAGCAGCAAGCAGAAAATGGCTCGTTCAAATTTTTAAACTAGGCTTAATGCAAGATAACCCTAACCTAACCCACGCACGCTGCCAACCAAGTGCACATCCATTAAAGTTGTACAGGTTGTGCAAGCAAAGGTTGTGCGAGCGAATCTTACAATTAGTTTACGCATTTTAGCAGTTCCCCATATACCCGCAACCCCACACACTGCCAGTTTTAGAAACCGGATCGTAAATTAAATTAGCCCATATTCTCTACTCATATATGCTATCTTGATCAACATGTAATATTCCTTGACAGTCTCCCTTCGTTTCACTTTCTCTTTTTCTGCATTTTTATTATCGACGTTCCATCGTTTTACTATTTTGAGCAGAGGTGGCACATTCCCTTGTCTCACGTAGTGAAATTACACATCCCACAAGTATTTTTATTCTACCAATTTGCACATGGCATAAGTAGCAGTAATTGACATGTTTAAGAAAGAGAGTGTCATTTAACGTAGCAAATACCACCTTCTCACCAAATAATCCATACAACCAACCGCAATCATTCGCCACCTCCAACAAAGACTAACGAACGACATGCCAATATGGCATGCAAACAGTTGAAAAGGAATCATTATTCTCGAAATTATATATGAGCTGCATATTTATTGGCCACCATCCATCACCATTATAAACGCTGTGAAAAGGGGAAAAAGTTCGTCTACCCACAAACGAAAACTTCAATGCTGCTGGCTGGAGTGTAACATTGCACAATATTTCGTCCTACCACCCGGCACCCTCTAACTTTGTTCAAACTGTGTGCTAGATGATGATGATGCACCATGTTACAGATTGTACTTAACTGATGGCTTTTTTACACCATTTTGGGAATTTGCTCAATCTGACGCTAAAATTGGCATTGACAACAACGGACGTTGTTATCCTTTTGAATTGAACATTATCATCGGTGTACATTTACATGGCGATTGAACAATATGACATGTTCTAAAAATATAGTCTACCTTGGGTTTTCTCACAAGACTCCTCTTCAGCGGCGGTTGCTTCTCCTTCAATTTCAGGAGTATTACTTCGACTTTGACAACCGTCCAAGGTACCAGCATCGCCATCCTCATTATTTTCTACTGTCATCATGTCACCGTCAACATTGTTGTTATCGTTATACACACTTGTGCTATTCTCATCTTCGTCAGGCTTGGATGAGTTGCTGCTGGGCTGTTGTTGCCACAATGGGACATAGGAGGACAATACTTCTGCAAATTATAAAATCCAAGAAAAAAATAAAAATATAAACTAAATTTCTACACTTACGGAGACAAGTGATAACGTTAGTACGTGGTGATGGTGATTAGAATAAACCGTTGTATGCGCTGTGCGTAAGGTGTACAATAAAATATTTGATGCAGATATGGGAAAGATCTTCTGGCTCTGTATTCTGTATTTATATCCTTTTTTGTTTTTTTTTAAATCCGCCATTTTCGGACAAACCGTTAGAAATTTTCAAATTCTGAGATCAGATTCGGTTTTTTGGTAGCAAAACACCCTTAGAATTGAGAAATATTTTTTGGTTCTCGGAAAAACTTGATGACGACCGGTCAGACTGAGGGACAAAAAGAATGCATACGTACAACGTACAGACGCACATGAGGATCTTATAAAGGTAGTGGTATCGTGCACGTTGATAATCAAAATAATAATTATTGTGCAAGAAATGAAAAACACAAGAGGAGCTAGTATTTACATACTACGCGTGTTAAAATATTCATATGGCATGGTCTACCGTCTACCCACTTACAACAGGCTAAATTTAGGCAATTGTAAACAAGCAGACAATGGAAATAACTTTATAAGCCGTGCAAAATATTGAGCGCTACTTTTAATGATTGAATGAAATTTAAATTGTTGGTGAAAGAAAAGAGATGAATAGGAGACATTTTTGGGCCAAAATAATAAAAAAAAGTACTTTGCTGCAGTGCTCCGTACCAATACTTTTAGCAAGAGCAGCAAGCTCTGACAGCGATAATCTCTAATACATAACAGCAAATTGTGTCACTTTTTGGACCATTCCTTGCCACTGACTAATCAGTTACAGTAGAAAAAGTCTGCTCAAAATATTAGAACCGAGCAGTTATTTTGCAGTGATAGCTTTATAGCAACCTAGTTCAAACTTGGAGCCATTTAAAATACAAGATAAAACCTGCAGAGTTTAAAATCGCAACCCATGGTCGTAAAAGTGGTCGCTGCTAAAAGTATTTCGTGTTTGAAACTTTTCCTTCCTAGTTTATTTACGCATAGCGTATATAGCCTTCTCCATTCTTGTTTGCATTTACCTCCGGCCGTCTGTCTGTTCGTCACACACAGCTTTCATGCACTGAACTACAGCAATGGATAACAGTTTACAACTTTTACAACTATGGTTCTTTTTCGATTGAACGATCGTTCACGATTCCAAACTGTCGACACCAATCTCAGATTGTAAGAGCTTCATTCTCTACCACCTTCATTGTAAACTAGACGGCTAGAAATATGTACACTTCAACCAACACAATTTTGTCTGCGCAAGAATGTCAACTCTTGTAAAATTTGAAACATGACGCAACAATATTACTCAGAAATAGCAAATAGTATGAAATTCGACTGATATGCGGACTACTGCTACCTGATATCGATAAATCGTCAGCGGATGTCTGGCAATTACCTAAAAATCGCTTTCGGACATAAGAATAATTAAAATAACCATTAATTCTATAAGCTCAATCCTGTAATAGCAGTAATAGACCTTGTTTATTACCATTAATCCTACAATAATTCACTGTGTTGCATTCACTTTTATAATATATATGCTCAGTATTTTCAGTAGCAACGAGTTAAGTTTTTGTTTGCGTTGTATTTTCATAAGATTGCAAAACGATTGTGGATTTGAGCTATTGGATTTCAACTTTCGATTTTCATTGATTTAAAAAAGCTTCCGATTATGTATCACTCAAATAGGAACCTAATGTGCAAATATTTGTACTTCTTAGACGTGTGGTTTAAACTAACCATGAGATTCAATGAGCATTACAAGTTTCACATCGAATAAAATGTCTTAGTGGAGTAATATTTTTTTTAACTTTTTCGACTGATTTGATTTATTGATAATTTTTGACTGAGCAAATGTTTTTAAAATAAAGGGTCAGTGCTTACATATGTAAACTGAGTCCTAGAATGTGCAATTGAAAAATGGGCTGTGTCGACGAACGAAATATTTAAAAACTATTGAAAATCAATCGATTCTTCTTAAAATGAATGAACCCAAATTTTAAGAAGAAAAAAACAATCAAAAACAAATTTCACTACATATATGTCGGTATAATGATGTATTCTCTCTAAATTCTTTTAAAGATGTGGTGAGCAAAACAAGTTTGATAAACTCAATGAGATCAATAAAATTGTGGAATAATTTGCAAGGAAATTTATCTATTGGCTCCAATTTTTCCAAAGTTTATTGAACGGAAGTTCTATGTGAGTAGACGCTTTGATTATCTATATATTTAAATAGGCAAATATATAGAACAATTTATATTATTTTGGTGTCACTTGTTGAAAATACAGGAAACTGATGCAGGAAAACATAAAGATGAGTTTATAGTAGCTTAAGAATGCTTCCCGTTCTATCATTTTGAACGACTCAAAAATCAATTTTCCAAGACAGATCAGTATAGACAGTAACAAACCTTTTTTTGAATTTGGCCCAAAAATAGCTTAATTGTCTAATCTAACCCTTCTCTTCTGAATAGCAACAGAGGGGCAGTGAATGATTATTAGCTATAAAAAGTAACAGCAGCAACTAAGAGTTGTAAATAAAAAATGGAGCAAGTAAACCATATCCTGTCATTATCAACAGTAACAGTAGTGTTGTACAATTGACCAAATTGTTGAGTTATTATCAGACAGGACAAGAGACGGGCACCGAACAACCCGAGATTGACCGAAACTATTAAAATGGAACGAGATAAATGGCAGTACTTTATAACTATATTTTTATACTTTATGATTATCATGGAGAATCAACACGCTTATTAGCGAATGTAAGTATTGCAGTAGTTAATACGATTACATGCCTACTGTATGTTTGTCTGTCTGTCTGTCTGTCTGTAAACACTAAAACGTTTGGTCCAGTAGACTGATTGACATTAAAGTTGGTACACAGACACTTCTTTGGGATAGAATTTCTTAAAACCGGTCAACTTAGCCATTAGAAATCGTTAAGCATTTAAAACTTTTCTCGCGAACATAGTGTTCATTAGCGATATCAGCAAAACGATCATTCGCAATTTATCTGTTCTTTAAAAGTGTAGTGGGCACTTTTTAAAATATGACATTTACACAAATGCGAAATACTACATGGCCGTTAAAGGCTGTTAAAACTTGGGATTTTACGTCTGATATGACTAGTGAAATTGGAGATAAAATCAAATATGGATTCTATTATAGAGTAATTTTTCATTGCCACGCACAAAGCTTACCAAAGTTGCGTTTCATGTGCCTACCACCTACTTATTCTTGCTATAATTGTCGTTGAAAGGGAGCGAGAAAGGAAAAACGCAGAAAGTTGGCTCAGGTTTCTCCTTTCACCGAAATTGCGATGCTTGCTTGTCTATTTAGCAGCCTTTCTTATTTCTAATAAAGGCAGTGTATTGACCGTGATGATATGAGCCGCACGGCAGCACACATTCACCTCACTTTCATTTGCCATTACGGTGATTAATAATAAGCCGCTAACAAGATACAGACGTTTACGGTTTAGACCAAGAAAAAAACGAAAAGAAAATAAACGCCCCATATATTTATAGGACCTCTTGTATAAGCAGCTAATATTATTTTTAAAATTTTATTAGAGTGTAGTATATGAATGAGTCCATAAAGCGAAATGTGGACTTTATTTTGATGCTGAATATTTTAGCTATAAAAAATGTTCTTCCAGAATTGGAAATTTGAGCTGTGACTATTTTAATTTCAACGGCATGCTTTATTAAACAGCGTTCCCGCAGACACCCAAGCAAAAAGCGCTTAATATATTCTACAGACTTTTTAATACTTAATAATTCCCATCCTTCTACAATCCTAGAAGCAACATTCTCCCATTGCCCCAGCCGTTTTTCTATTTAAAAAAGGAGTTTTATAGCTGCTATAATACGCAAACGTAATAGCAGAATATACTGTAATATTTCAAGGATCATTCACTTGCTTTAATTGTCTGTGTATCGCTGTGTCGGAATTAGCCAAGAAAGCTTTAGTATTGTAGGCGAAAGTTGGAATGACCTTGCGATAGAAACTCAGTAATAATGTATGGATTTCACCTATTTTTATATCAGTACCGTTCGCATGCCAAATGTCAGCACGACATGCAACCAAACCAAACCTCCACCACCACTTTGATTTCTTTCCACAGTTCAACATTAAGTTTTGTTCCAACGACCAACCGCACGTCACGCTGATGAACAGATGAACAAGTCACAAGCTCAAGAAAGGAAATGCGATATTGCTCGTGTAGAACAAAAAAAAATATCAGAGATCATTAGGGCTCCATTCTTCTTCCGTGAGCACAGGAAAAGGGAACGGAGAGGAAATGAGTTTACTTATTAAATAAATTGGCAAAAGTTAATATGGGGTTACGGTGAAAAAAAATCAAATGATGATAAATGAGAGAAGGATTGCGTGCCAACTTGTATTATATTTACGTGAGCCCCATGTATGTATGTATGTATGTAGGATCACTGAGAGAAGGGTAATAAAACGATAATGATTCCAGAGAAATGACGACAATCGGAAATCTAATTACTGGAAAAGAGCAACAACAGCAAAGCTTTTTAGTGAACTGCAATGTTCAGCTGCATTTACCTACCGTCACCACTCTGATCATCCACAAGAAAGCCTTCTTGTCTCAGAGAGTTGAGAACAGAGGGTAGAAGCTCCAACAAGTAGGCAGTGCTCATAACCCCGCCATTAATATTTCCGCTGCCTCCTCCGGCCGTCATTGTGTTGTTGTAGATGACCACATCCACCTCATCTCCGTCGTCCCCACCACCACTTGTTCCACTGCTATCTTCACCGACAGACTCCCCGCCATTTGGTTGCTGCTGCTGCTGTTGTAGCTGCCGCTGCTTAAACTGCATTTCCAAGTGACGCTTTAATCTCTCCTTTTCCGCGCTGATGCGCTCCTGTTGCTCCTGCAACCTTTTCAGCTCGCGCTCCTCCTCTTTCCGCTTCTCGAGAAAGCGGTTCTGTTGCGCCTTCAGGGCACCAATTTCCTCCTCCTCCATTGTTTCCAGGAGTGCCTATTTGTACCAAGTCAAAAAATATGTAAAATTGTAATAATGAAAATAGAATACATTGCTACTTCAATTTTGAACTGCTTTCAGAAAAGCGGCCTCCTCTCGCTAAATAATTCATTCATGCATACTTTCTCCACTCCTCCTTCTTCTTTAATATCATCACCATCATCATCCGTTGACGTTCACCCAACAAGATGCCTACATATTTTTTATTGTGTTTCTTTCTGAGTTGCTGTTTATTTGATTGTATTGTAAAGAGTGCATTGTGTAATGCCACTTATAGGGAGCATTCACACAAGGCGTTGGACTAAAAAAATCTCACACATGGTGCATTTGACCATGGAGACCAAATGATCTCTCATACGTGCCACATGAAGCTTCCCCTAGCTAAAGCAAATATTTTTCTTACTTTTTTCGCCTGTACTCAACAACAAAGAAGAAAACCGAAACATTTGACATTTTGTGTCGACAATTCGAGAGTCACTACTACTACCAGTGGCTTTGACTGACTGATGGCTTGTGATTCTCTGCTGAATTGAGACTTTTATGCAATAGCAAGTGAAAAAATGTGGAAAAACATCCTTCCACCAACTCACTCACTCAAGAGCTGTTGTAGGCACTCGTAGGCAGCCCGTCCGCAGTAGGCTTTTGCCGACTAACTAAATAATACGTAATACAAGCAGTCCATCAATATCACCAAAGGAGAAAATAACTGTAGATTAGAGAAAGGAGAAGTAGGAAGCCAACATGCCTATTACACGTCTGGACAATTGATGTATGGGCATGTACCGACTTGATATATGTACCTACCGATAAGGTCTCTCTCTCTCTCTCTCCCTCTCTCTCTTCTACACACTCGCAATAATAGCCAAGCATTTGTCTGTCCCTCCTTCACTCGCTCGTTTTTATCATGATTCGTTAATTCTTAAAATTAAATAAAAAATACAAAAGCAGAGTAGAAAGTTGAGAGGACGGAGAGTGAAATGCCGAATTGAGTAGAAAAGGGACCTTCGTTTCTGGCTTCTCTTGCTTTCAGCTTTGCACCTATTTCTAGTCGATGAGAGTTTTTTCTGTGCTCCTCCAGGTTTGCTAATATACGATTGTCGATCAATATTTTATGTGAAGTGGTCTAACGTAATAATAATGCTGACTGTCCCGATGATGATGGTGGTGGTATGTAATGTGGAGTGGAAATGGTGAAATACTCTGCCTAATGGCTCTGTATACTGCATGGGCTGGCTGCACTATATTGGCAGAGGGAATGCCTTTCTGAAATGAGAAGGCTGCTACTTTGTTTCGTTACTTTTGTCTTTCTATTTTTTGCTCTGTAGTTTAGAACGGGCGATTTGCGGCTAGTGTAATAACGCAGAAGGAGAGAGGAAGGAAGAAAACGTTTGCAGACCCCACGACTCGCAGTTTAGATGTGGACTTGAGAAAGATGCATGGTGGAAGAGTGAAAGTCGGCTGTAGACAAGTGTTGTTTGATTTGCGGGAGATAGCATGAGAATTATATGACATTGTTTCTGTTTTACCTGCTCAAGTATTTTCCCCACAACAGCTTCGACAACAGGCTGGACGCGCTCATCAAACGTGATGAGCTCTCCCGGGAGTACTTGTGTGCTTGCGTCAACGCCTGCAACAGCTGGAAGCATTTTCCCTTTGCTGGCATTCCCTTCGCTACTGGTCAAAGGATTCACCAGAGGGGAAGAGATGAGCTCTTCGTCTTCGATGGGATCAGTCTGTACAATGGCGTCCTTGTCTGGTCCTCTGGTCACGTCTCTGCTCAGGTCTTCCAGGTACTCCTCCGTTTGTACGTGCACTTGATGACGTCCTTCCGGCGGGGGAAATGTTCTGGATCTCGAGGTTACTTTTGTTGTCATTTTGTAGCGGTTACTGCGAATGGTGGTGCTCCCCCCGCCACCCACCCCACCCATTGGAGTGAGCGAACTGGTGTTTGTGCTCGTGTTAAATGTATTCTGAGAACCTTGAAGAAATGCACGTCTTCTCCGGTACCTGTCCTGCTGGTCCCGGTTACTACTTGTAAGGTCTGTCGCTGTTTCAGGTTGTTTCAGGCTTGAGGTTAATGTCGTGGTCGTTCCCCGGTAAATGTGAGGGTCCCACATCACGTTAAAGTAGTCATGCGCTCCTCTCGGTCTAAAGAAAGAACAAACAAGGTTTTCTCTTATGACTGCCTACTAAATAAATGTTGCCTTGCTTTTATCACTCTAGTCAAACCAATTTAAATAGCCGATTTGAGTAAACCAGATCAACAATGTTTGCATTTCCAATAAACTGTGTTTTTGTCATTTGTGCTTATTACTGGCAATTTTGGCTTGGGTTCTCCCTGAATGAACTCCCACCGGAAAGAGAACATTGATGCTTAGTAATCAGTCCCACCGGTTTTGGCCTACTCGAGAAAGTGAACAGACTTTTCTCAACCATCAGGTCAAACTTTGAAGGGAGAAACCGACCTCGCGTGACAGTGGTCACAAAAGGTGGTCGCGTCTCCACTGTGGTCGCCGTTGTCGATGAAGCCGTGGTGTTGGAGGGGGATGTCCCATTATGACTGTTACTGATATTATTATTATTATTATTATTTTGCGAAGATAAAAAACTGCCACCCCCGCCGCCATTCGCATTACTTAGACCACCACCGCTTCCAAATATTGAATTTCTCGTGGTAAGCGACCTGTGATGATGGTGGTTCCTGCTACTCCCATTAAATATACTACTCACAGAATTACTACTATTATTATTATTACCGTTAAGATTAGCACTACTATAATTACTACTGAACAGTCTACTCCCACCAGCAGCACCACCACCTAGCCCACTGCCACCTCCAACGAAGCCTCCTCCATGGTGGTGCAACAAGGAAGCCCCAAGTCCATTTTGGACGTTGGGCCGATTCATAAATTTACTCGCACGTTTCTTGTACGTTGTATGAATTCTCACTGTGGTCGTCGCCGTGTTGGAGGTGGCATCATCACTGCCACCACCGGCACTTGCCTCATTTTCACCATTTGCCTCTCCATTGTTACTACTGTATTTGTTGCTGTTAGTACTGTCTCTTCCTTCCCCTCCGTTCCCTTCGTCTCCTCCACCCACAACACCACCATCACAGTTAACAAGCGCTTCTTCGCCTCCTCCACTTTCAAGGAATTCACTGTCGTCTTCTGCGCCACCACAGCCAACATCTCCTCCGCAGTCACGCTCACAGTCATTCACTACCACTGCAACGCCACCACCATCACCGCTGCTGTCTTGTTGCTCGAGCATCGCTCTAACCAAGACTGAACAGAACGAAGGCAGTCCACGGAAAAAATAACGGCAGGAGTCAGTCGCCGGAAAAGTACAGTTGTTCAACTGTACAGCTCCACTAGCACGAGTCCATACAAGGGGAAAATAAGCTTTTGCTTTCACCTTCACATTCTCTCTTGAAAATGCCTTCAGCGTCGTCGTCGTCCATGTCCATATATCTCTTCCACTTCATTTTTATGGCCCAAGAAAAAAAGCGAGCAGAGCACTCTGAGCCGTGCAAATGCTTGCATACATGCATACCGTATCGATCAGCAGCAGCAGCACACCACCACAACCGTTAATATTCCACTATTTTCTGCTCCTTCCATCAACCATGCCCATCATAAGTTCATTCATCATCATCATCATCATCATCAGTTTTTTCTTCTCTTCGTTATAAGCCATATTACAGGTACGATACTCGTAAAAAATATTGTTCTTTTGACATGTTGACGATGATGATGACGACAACGTGCTTTACTCCTTGCTTTCTATTCATTTTCTCCAATGCAACCACGTATGTGCTTAACGGGAAACGTACTCAGGAAAAACTGCCCGCGACACATTCTACATGTTCAGATGGAAACAGTTTAGCGTAACAAACACAGCTACTTCCCTAAACTGGAAAATGTTTGCTTCGGTTGTTGTGTCATCATAAGTAATACCTAATTGCAATGCAAACCTAACAGAAAAAAAACTGTGCAATGGGAGGTGGTGGTGCATGTGACAGTTGAGGAGCAAAAAGAAAAAAAAAACAGAACACAATCAGTTTGTTTTTTTTCTCTCTTCTAAATAGCCATCATACAACCGTGTAGTTTAGCTGTGCTGTGTGGTAGAGCAAAAAGAGAAAAGATGAAATGTGTGGAGGAGAAAGTACGCACATGAGGTATGTAGAAAAATGGCTGGGCAGCAAGCAGTAGTGGTCAAGTACATTGGTTTTTTCGTCTACTACTTCTGGTTACTTACTACACTGCATACAACAATGACAAGTAGCCAGGTAAAAACAAACAAACAACCGGAACACGAAAAGTCACTCAACCTTCCAGTCTTGTTCTCCGCTGAAGCCTTCCTTGACGCATCATCATTCTCGCTCTTTCTTTTCGCCGTTTTTCCTATCTGATTATTTATTAAAATACCGGCTACGACGACGACCACCACCAACCACCACCACTACGCCATCGTCCAAGCAGAGAAAACCCTGTTGTTATTATGGTTGTGCTCTTGAAAATTAAATGCTTTGCATAATGCAAGTGACATGACTGTTGTACTTGCCTGCCTGTCGCAAAAAGTTGAGCAATAGCGGCTCAGCAGCGATCTATTTACTTTTGAAGCACATGTCTATCGCCATGTCACACAATCTCGCATACATCAGCAGAGCCACCAGAAGAACAAATGTAGTTGCGCGTTTAATTATACGTTTGGCATTTTTTTTATTTGTACAAAAATTAGGTAGTTGCGTGGTCGTAAAATTTGCAGGCTGAGTCGATACAATGATGGTGAGATAATTGTAATGGTAAAAAGGAAATTGGTGGGCTGGCGATTAAATGGTTGAGTAGCGGTGGCCGTGACTACTATACACAAACCTTACCAAAGCATAAAATAGCGTCCATTTGCGCACATGCATATTAATGGGTTTAAAATAATTGGCTACAAAAGTAAATAAATAATAGACTGGAGTTTAGGTGAGTTACCAGAAAGCTATTAATTCTGCGACGGTTTACGTCAAGATTATTATAGGACACAAATTAAAAATTGATCAGATTACCAATGTGGTCACAAGAGAAATGGAAATGAAAGGTGACCTTAGGGCGGCTGGCTGAGTAAGTAAGTAAGCAAGTAAAACAAAAGGTTGTCATTAAAAATGAAGAACGCCAAGAGAGAACTGCAAGCTGGCAATACTCTTTCATTATTTGGAGATTGCAAAAATTGTGCTTTTTGCGAGCAACTACAGAACTAGTTTCTCTGTGGTGGCGGTAGGAATGCAATATGCTCTGCGATATTTATACCAAGTCACTCAACCTGTCCGTCCGCCGAGCCCATACTTTATCAAGTGAAGAATAACAGGTAACGGAAGAGGAAGTCAAGAAAGGTGAAGAGGAAAGCTGTGGCTGCTGCGGATGCCAGCTTTTGGAAGCTAGCTCCAGCGGAGTGCAATGACCATGAAATTTGAATTTGACCATGCAAAATGCAACCATGCAATGTGGTCATTCATTAGCTGTTTTGCTGTTTTACAAAATGAGTAATGGATTGTGCATGCCTATTTCCTACCCACACATGAAAGATTACAGATTATATTTCTTCTTTTATTGTTACTCTGGTCGGTCACGGCACAACAATACGAGACGGAAAAGCGCAATTCGCCATCAGAGTGATTAAGTCGTTAAGCTAGTAACTACAAAATTACTTCATTTAGGTACTGCGTATTATAATTATGCAATTGCGTGCGAGTATTTTTTATTTATTTTTGTTCAAAAATTGAATGTAATATTAAAGTCATTTTTTTACTGAAAACTCAACGTAGGGTTTGCAGAAATCTTAAGTGGCAACACAGTGCAGTGACCTAACAATGGATGACCAGATATGACCAAATCATCCTCTGATTTGGTCATGTATTTTTAAAAAGTAAAAAAATCCCTTTCAAATAAGTGGTTATATTCAATGAATCAATATAATTGTACTTGATTTTACCTTGACACGTTATTCCGATATCCTGTTTTGGGTCTGACGTTGTGGACCACCTTGGGCAAACTGGAAAAGACGTAGTAAGCAGACATGGACCGTTCCAAATTGCCTCTATGTCCCTTGCTGCCTTCGTATTCTGCTGTGGCACTACTACCATTCGGAATATTATTTCCCGTTGCTATTGAATTCCATCTTCCAAAATCCTCTTTACTCCCATAGCTCTTTCTCGTTCCAGTACCACCTCCTCTGCTCCCCCCGTCCTTAACATGGTTATTGTTCCCACTGCTGTTTTCCCCCACAGACTTTGTACGCTGAACCAATTCCGACGTCGTGGTCGCTGTGGAGATTTTGTGATTGCAGACTTTCTCCGTTTCCACCATGCTTTTACCAAACTCTTTACAAATTCAATTTAAAATATGTACCAGTAACAACAACAACAACAAATACACCACCTGCTCACTTTAAACTTTGTTTACTTAATTTCCAGCATCATTTTTTCAAGCCCAGCTAATCTTCCAAATTCTCAACTTTCTCTCTCTCTCTGAAAAATTTCACCCGCCACAACAGAAATCACCTCCACTCACTTCCAACGGATTCTTACAAATGTTTTGTGCAGGTGCTTGTTCTTCTCTCTCAGTCACTTTTCTTGAGCAGCAGCTATAGAAGTGGCCGGCCAGAGCAGCACCACCGTTCAACGTTCTCGTTGTTGTTTATTACAAGTCGGTAAAATAATTCACACCATGCTTGTCGGATTCCAAGAGTGAAAGTCTTACACCGCCACAAAAAATTGCACATAGTGTTCGCGTAGCTACATATATATAGCCATAGCCACATGCCAAAAATCAAGGCACAGAAAAGAGCTCTTACAACTGAAAACAATCCTTTAATAATAATCTCGCCACCCTAACAACTACTCGACTCACACAATTACCACCATACTAGTACCACCCAACCAAACCAAGAACCAGCTTGCTAACTAACAACAAAGCAAAACAAAACATGCATCATCATCATCACCTCATATAACATTTCTTTCTGCTAACCTTTTTATTTATCGCCATTACGACTGTTATTGCCACTCGCTCACCAACCACCAACCAGGCACTAACCTCGAGACAAGGAATAATAGGAGCAGAGCAAACTTGACTACATTTTTCACTTGTTTTTTTTAGCGGTCACCACCGGCACCCTCATCTTCACTGCTCACTTAACAATCTCTTCTTCTTATTACCACGCAAATTGTTGGCATGCATAACAACCGTTAAATACACATATACTTTTTTATTGGAGTTCCATCTACGATCACTATATTTGCCTTCGCTTGTTTTTATATTCCAACAACAGCAGAGGTGCAATCCTCTGGTGAGGCCTGCACGGGTCCCATACTATCAACACCACAAAAACCAACTCAAAATAGACTTGAGAATAGAGAATCAATGGAGTCAAGGCATTTTCCTCTCTCACGTTTCAATGCATTTTTTCTCCCAGAGCTCTCGTATCCTTTCCTTTTTGTAATGATTACAAATAGCAATTGTAATTGTAACCGAGGTAAAATAATAATAATAATAACAGAGTACGACGTATTACGTTTATGCTAATTTTTGAGGACCATTTTTTTCTCTTTTCTGTACCGTTCTTGATCCATTCTTTCCTCAAATTGCTGTTGCTGTATTTGTCGTCGTAAGATTTGATTTCTTTTTGCTGTTGTGTGGTCAATATTATTATTAACCGTTTTCAAATCACTGCATTGTGACATGGACAGATACATGTACACAAACGTGAATGAAGGAATGAGTGCAGTTGAGCATATTACCATGTAATATGCTGCGAACGAATGCATGCAGAAATAGAAGAGAAAGCGGCATTCGAGAAAAGTCATCGTCATCATCATGCTCATTGCTCCGCTGCTGCTACTGTTGTTGTGTCGATCAAACGATTTTCAAGTGGTGAAGCCTACGGGGCCACCTTTACATTTCCAATGCCTGTCCGTCCGTCGACTAAACAATATCTCGAGAAAACTGTGACCATTTCTGGTGATTTTTTTTTCATTTCTTTTTCTAAATTGTAGCATTAGATAATATGTGGCACATTGTTGAAATCTCTTTAGATACAGAGTACTAGTGTAAAGTTTTCGAAACAGATTGTAGCGGAATCAGCGTTACAACCTTGTTCAGGTATCAAGAACCACTGCACTGGCTACACATAAAATGGCTTCTTCACCAGTTTCCTATGCTGTTCGCTTGCGAGAGGTTTATAAAAGTCTCTGCTTTCTTTGGCCCTCCCTTTGCATTGTTTTCTTTGCAGCTGCTTTTTTTGCTTCTATATCTCCTCGAACGAAACCATTTCAGCCTTAAATGCGGAAAGATCTGTTCTATAATTTGTGTGGTCAAAGAAAGGAGAAAGGCCAGCACGAGAATGCTCTACCTATCATCATCAGGAAAATTCGTGGGGCTGTCCGCATTATAAATTGTGCTTCGAAACCTATGTAGTCAAATGCTCATGTTTATGAATAGCCTTTTGAAATTAGCGATACGAACGCTTTTCTTGGCATTTTATTTTACTCGCTACTTGTGAAGGATAATAGCTGGCAGTTGCGAGTGCTTTATGTCTGTGTAGACAATGAAAAGCGAATGAAAAGACCACTTCCTTTTCAACACCTTTCCATTTTTATTGGCGTGTCAAGTGGCATTTTATGCGGTATGTGGTGAAAAGGCATATTTTGATATGCTCATTCTTCTCACTACCAACCAGTATTCGGCACTATGGTCTGATCCGACTGCCAGTAGTAGTACATGATTTAAATTTGGTGTACAGTGTACATGCATTCCATCATAATACCTATTTGCAAATGAGAGGGCCCATTGATGTGTTATTATAATAATAAATACGTTTATTAACAAGTCTATTTTCTAGCATTTTCAACGTAGAGTGCAGTTCTGGTTTTAGAGAGAGACCTGTTGATTGACTTAAAATCGCACATGTACAAAGTATAAACTGCTTGCATAACTGGCAGCTATCAACTGCTCCTTTCTCAAAATAATAATTTCGACTTCTATTTGGCATGGTTGAACGTGATTTGCTAAAATTTTGACCGTTAAGATCCTGTTCTTTTTTATCGATAACTATAATTAATAATTGCTTTTTCTATTCCCTTGAATTTGTAACAATATGCGATTATCAGGCAACTCGTCCAACGGACTAGAGAATAATGTCTTTGGAAGAATGCATGCATGCATATGGGAAGCTGCATTTATGTTTCTAAACATTAGACGGCAACTCAGAATCATAAAAAGAATGGTCATTGTGTATATCAAAGCATTCGACCCCGTCACCTTTTTCAAGCCGTCAACGTCAAGGTTATTCACTCTGCTATTTTAGTTCAAGCTAGCAGCTTTCTAGCTCCAGTCATAACAGAACGCAACCGTCACACGAAGGAAACACAGAGAGATGCTGATTGCCGTTGTATGATGATGATATTATGGGGAGGTGAGCATACTTTAAGCTGATGCTGGATGACAAAAGTCAACTAACGACATTATTGCATGCATGTGGCATTCCGTTAATAACGTGCACCAATAAAAATCAGTATTAAAAGCAAGCATGTGTCGGTACACAAAGCTCGTGGAATTCGGAATGACTCTGCTCACGTACGTAGCATCGCAGTAAACTTGAGGCAAAGTTCGGTGAAGTGAACACTGAAGACGGTGTGTTGATAATGACATTTCTTGGTAATGATTGGTGATATGATGGAGGGTGGTGGTGATATGGAGAATGATTTTTTTGGTGTAGAAAATAGGGGCTTGACATTAAACCACACACTCTTGTTAGGATGACTCATGTCTTGGTTACGTGGGTACTCTTATTACGATGGTTGACGTTGACAAGTGTTTCCATGGTGACCATAAGTGTACCCAGACCTCAGATCTGAGGACAAGAGCACTGATTTTATTTACAACCATGTCTTCTATTTAATATTAAAAACATTTTGATCACATTTGGTCAAATTTTGGACCAGGTATAATAGAAATCTGCTATGACGAGCATTAAAGCAAGTCAAAAACATTAACAATTTACAGCTTCAGAGATAATCAGATCTGTCAAAGTTGATTCAAATCCTACTAAATTGTAGCAGTTGTCAACCTAAGTAGATGTAAACCCCGAATATATGTAATATACTAAATTTGATTGGATAATGAAAGCAATGTTCGAAATATCTAAATGCTGAAGAAACAGCAGCAAATTTAAATTTTAAGAAAGTTGCATGGAATGGAAGTAGTAATGTCTTTTTGTTTTTTTGCGTAATTTCATTCAGGTTTAGGCCCTTTAGGGGGAACGATTGCAGTTCCTGGTGCGGATAAATAAACTTCAACAATTTGCTATTAATTTAAATTAAACTGCTTGAGCAGATGCTAATTAGCGAAGACATTATTACCAATGCCCTATCTTCTCCGAATAATAGGTAGTTAAAGAAAATGTAAACGTAAGAATGAAAGGATGCTTATCCTCTTGCATTTGATTGCCCTTCAAAACAGTTTTAAAAAATCATGGGCATCTTTCATATGTAAAAGTTCTAAATGCGTAACAGTTACAGTTGCGCATTGCCAACTTTACGTCCGATGAGGTTCACAATTATGTAAAAAATTATTTTCAACTCGAATGGAGTTTTGAAATTGATTCACTATCATCATCAATCGCAAAAGTACAATAGTAAATGGTATCATCATCAGCAACCTATTTATTATTATCATTACGTAACCTTTTTCGTTTCCTTTGTATGTAAATCCATTTTACTTGCTGCATTCTACCATTTTAGTAGATTTTGAGATAGACTGAATAATTTTTCAAAATTCTAAAGGCTAATGTAGTGGATTTAATTTCACTTGTCGCAAAGATTGTGCTAGAATTCAAGACAAAGTTAAGACTTTTAAAAACAAAACTATAAATGAAGAAATGACAAACCGTCATTATTCGCTGTTAACTTGTGGAATGTTATGATCGCGTTAAACCAAAGCAGCCTCATACGGTCTACTTTACCCAAGGATTCCATAAATTTGTTTATTAATCATTCAGTTCATATCTTTTTATTCAAAAATTTTATACTTTTTACAGAATAATATTACAATATTGGTGTAGAAATAGAGTGAGTACAAAGTTTAAGAGTTCTTGGTTTCATATTTGACGAGGAATTTAGTTGGAATGAACATCTGAAAGAAGTAAAAAGAAAATGTTATTCCTCGTTATCTTTCCCAAATAAAAAAGGTCTCATCCTTTGCGACTAAGAAAATACTAGCAGATTCGATGGTTCTATCTCACATTACGTTTGGCGCTACTATCTACCTTAGTTGTAATAATAATATTTACATTTAAACTAATAAAATAAAAACGTAAACTTACAAGATGTGACAGCAAAATTTAGGCATGATTGAAAAATGACTGTAGTCATTTTGGCACGATTCTCAGGATACCCCAGTCATTTAGGCATGATTCTCCAGTTACCCCAATTATTTAGGCGTGATTCTCAAGTTATCCAAGTTATTTAGGCATGATTCTTAAGTTACCCCAGTCATTTAGGCATGATTATTACGTTGCCCCATTCTTATTGCAACAAGTTCTGCTTTTATAACGTGCAAAACGTCAAAAAGAGAATGAGCAACTTTAACTTCGCTCTGTAGTTATGATGAAAATATGATTTTTGTAAAATCGTCATTTTTTCAAAGTGAAGTAAATACGCAAATTTTGAAGTGAATAGGTTAAAGCGTTAAAGTTATAGTTAGGTTACAGTTATAGCGCGGACAGACCACATAATTCAGACAACATTTTCTCCGCTCCCTCACTTCGTCCATGTAAACGTGTAGCCAGATTTGTGCTTAACAAGAGAAAATTCGACTTTGCCACGACTTATTTGTCAAAAGCCAGAATACTTATTTTATGAAAATCTGTGTAAATAAATACGAATCCCTGGTTTTAGCTGAAAAGTTTACATTTATGACACCACGAGAATGTTTTAATAAACCGAACACGTCGGAGTGTTCTAAAGTAGCGAAGATGTCAATAGATAAGCTCAAGATAAGCTTAATATAAGCTTAAGATAAGTTAATATGTATCATAGAACGTCTATTACATAACGTTGAATGTATAACGTGTAATGTATAGGTAGATAATAGTAGTCGTTCAAGTTACCGTTAAATATTAACGGTTTCTGAAAAGCTATAATTTTGAAAATGGTACCAGGGCTGACCCTTAAGGTCAGCTATCGATTGGTGAAAACAGAATTCGAATAGCTGTTATAGTTTTTGAGTTATCGTGTTGACGGACGGACGGACGGACAGACG
>JAHZMT010005464.1:0-21516 GCA_027743785.1 Sinhomidia bicolor
AAAAACTTTGACAAGTTTTAGAGATCGAATTCAATAACAAAAAAAATAATCCCAGAAGGGTTTACAGGTACGCCATCGCTAGCCAGCAGCATGACAGCAGCAACTTAAATGGTTTAAACGGGCCTACGGCTGCTATTTGTGTAAGCGCTCCACGTTGAAACTGAAAGTGTGTTGTCATTTCAAATAAAAATTGAGCAAAATATAAAAAATCGCTGTCACGAAAGAGCAAAGTTAGATTAGACGAGAAAAAGTGATTCTCGACTTTCTCTCCCTTGCCTTCGTTTTCCATGTGTGTCCGTACTACCCTACAAACTTGCACACACAAACTGCCTATATTATGCATTTGTATTCAAGGACCATTCCATAACAAGACAGCATGATCACAATAGAAATTTTTTATATTTTTTTATTATAGGTAGCAACATCTTAGCACATTAATAACTCATCTAAATAACCCCTGGACAATTAATTTTCGCTGCATGTGAGTATGTACATAGGCAAACTGAAAAGCAAAATCACACTCTCGGCCGCTCTGGTTATGTCATAATATTCAACCCAGTTTTCTCTTTTCCTTCTTCTTCTTCCGCTTTTTATCTAGGAACTTGGGTCCAAGTTAAAAAGTAAAGAAATGAATAATTGTATGACGCATATGAAATTAATTTTAGATGAAGAATTTTGAAGTACCACGCGATGGTGGTAGCGGTAGTGGTTTGGAGATGAATTGAGCAAGATTTTCTGAAAATGAACAAGGACCTTTTAGCGAGAAGGAGCATTTGGAAACTTCAAACTTATACGAAATATAATATCTATATAAAAGCAAATAATCTTGGTACAATATTGAGTTTCTGCAAAAATTGTGCATGTCATTTACCATAGTATATACATGTATATGTAATAATTTAGAAACAAGCATGTTTTTCATCCAAAATAATATGCTACCAAATATAACAGATACTGGAATATGTTGGGTAGTAACACAATTTCCATCCAAATTGGTACAAGTACCTGAGTTGAAACTACGCTGTGTTTAATCTCCATGATCATCTTTCTCAATCTCCAGAGAAGTATAGAAGGGCACATTTTAACACACCCGGTATTACGAAGGGTTGGAAAATACCACCTTTCCCCAAATTCTGAGCAGTCTCTCA
Source organism: Sinhomidia bicolor (assembly GCA_027743785.1). NCBI lineage: Eukaryota > Metazoa > Arthropoda > Collembola > Entomobryomorpha > Entomobryidae > Sinhomidia > Sinhomidia bicolor. The sequence continues at coordinate 1,149 of JAHZMT010005464.1, forward strand.
AAAAATGCCTCAAGGTTAAAAATTTCCGAATCGTCTTTTTTTACTTTATCATTCCATATACATCAACGACTTATAAACTTGCAAAAAATTTCTACATTTTTTAGTCATTCAAAATGCTCGAAATTAATATCAATTCATAACATGCCAAATTAGTCATAGTCATATGTAATACTACAACTAATACCTGTATAATAATAATAATACGATCTAAACTTTGTCTTTGCCTAGTTCCAGTAGAATGTAAATCTTATAAAATGTGTTTTATAATATCCCAACACCTCTCTATCTTTGAAAATCGAATATCTTCGAAAATGTTGTTTTGTCTAAATATAAATACCCGTGGTAAGAAGATTTCAAGGTGACCTCATTTTACAATATCATATTATATCCAACACTCCTTCTTTTCAGTCTCTTTGTCTTTTGTAAAACGCTTAACGATTTCTCTTGTTTTTGAGCAAAAACTCATCATATATAATGTTGGAGAGGTACAAGTAGGTGGAGAAAAACCACTTCATTTCCTTGTTTTAAAGTACCTTCTCTCACACAAAACTTGTCACTATATTATTAGCGCTAAAATGAAAGAAAACGCTTAATTCATGTTTTGTATATTAATATATAGGTAGTGTGTATGTTCTAAGCACAAATAAGTATAATATTAGATATTAACAAAGTTTGCATTAATTCTGTGGTTCATCGTGGAATTGCTAACCGCCCATATTATGTACACGTTAAATTCAAGTATCGTCGCTGCTGTATTATTTGCAAATTTCCTTTCCAATAAGCATCATGTATGCACGTCACATCTTCCTCTTTCCTTTATACACTTCAACTTGGTAATATTATTATTATGTTATGTTGGCGTTATTATTTTTATACGCCAACTGAGGCAATGTTTTATTTAATATGAGTTCATCCTCATCACCCAAGCTGACTCCAGTGATTGATTATCTCCTCAGCGTATGTACATGAATTGGCTTAATATAATAAATATGATAATATGCATTTTACACCAGCAGAAACAGCGCCACTACTCAGGGCCACAAGCCAGCCCAAATCTTTCCCTTCTGTCATGCAGAAAACGACTAAGAGTGAGCAGCAGCTCACTTTTAAGAGCAGTGGAGGAGCCGAGAAGAGTATATTTACAGCGTAAAAAGCTAGAAGAGAGCCGAGAGTTGAAAGAGAAGAGAGATGTGTTAATAAATGTTTTAGTTACGATAGAAGGAGGAAGAGTATATTTAATATACAAATTATCCAGTTTACTAGATGCCTTGCCATTGTAGCATGAAAAGAAGTAAGAGAACGTGGAGAGCAGTGCTTGACACACTTTGCTGGTGTCACAACCCACTTCCTACTTCACCACAGTAAAGTAGTACTGCTAGCAAAGCTAGCAAGCATATGTACATTGTTATTAATATTATAGTCAAGTACAAGTCATCAACTTATTCTGTTACATAAATGGCAATTTTGAATGATGATAACCTTATCTTTCACCACCTACTTTCTTTACACTCTGCACACACACATATAATTTTATTCATATTCATTTTGTAATATTATGATAGCGTTGAGCTGCGTCTGGGATATTGTTAGAATGGGGTGGATAGCCCAGTGCTCATATCACGCTCGTACGTTTCAATCCAAAACACAGGGCTGGAAAATGTGTTATTTATCAACCGGCAGGAAAGTTAGAGAGAGAGCCTCAACCTTACTTACTTAATCTAACATAATGGAACGTGACTACGTGAGCCATGCTACTCTGTACAATGTCCACTATTTATACTGCGAAATTATGCTGTCCACATAAAACTTTTTTTGTGACATGGACAAAAAAAATAAAATGCTACGTGTCGTACGGGGAAAAGACGATTGCAATGTTTCGGTTTGTCCTGGCTCATTTTAACTTTCATAGAGAACGCAGAAGACGAAGAAGAAGAAAGGTGAAACAAAAATTATATTATGTTTTCAGTGACAATTCCATGCGTACTCGTCACTGTCCCTTTGTCCTTTGTCACTGTAATGCCAATCGCACGTCCATTTCATCTAACCTTCTGATTCAAAAGTGTGAAACTTGACTTATTGTTTATTCATGTTCGAATATACACATATGCACACATATGTACATGCATAACAACATTTTCCATCTAGCTACAAAAACAACAATCTATTTATGCAACCATTGTTATACTGCCAGAGTTCAGCAGCAACAGTACAAGTACTAGTAGCCGCTTTACTTTATCTGCAACTGAAAATGGAAGATAAAAACTGTTCTCTGGCCGGCGTAAAATTTTTAAAGCCCATGAGCGAGAAAGTGTTCAAAAGTGCTTCTTCTACACACAGCTTTCATAAATGTATGCTCACAATCACAATGGCAGTAATCATGGATGCTAAAAGAGGCTATACATATACATATATACTAACCAATATACCCATTATTTTACAGGAATACGATGGCATGGCATTTTCTCCTTTTGCCTGCTTGCTAACAACGCTAAGCACATAAAAAAAGTGTCTCGGACGTTTTATGATAGAAAAAAGACAAAGAGTTAGAGAGAGAGAGAGTTGTTTCGATCTCCCCTTTTTTCTCAGAGCATCATCCCATCATCATCATCAACAACATAGATGCATTGCATGCATGCACACTGACGCTGAAACTGTACTGCTGAGCCCCTTTATCCAGTCATCGTCGTCGTCGACATCATCACACATCAACTCTCTCTACGTGAAATTTCATATCTTTTGCTGCTGGAAAGGAGGAAAGATAAAACAAGGAAGACAAAAAACTATCTTTTGATTCTCAGTGAGTGTCTGCCTATTTGAATTCTCTTTTTCTCTCTGGGTTCCTAGCGTAATAATAATAATAACAATGCTGCTTTTGCTATTCCTCCTTCCTAAATAATATTTTATTTTATAGTTTCTACCTATCTATCTACCTAATGCAAAGATTCTATGGTTCTATCTTATAATAATAGAAAGAAAATAATAAGAAGAAAATATATCATTTCTCTCTCTTTTTCACTGTAAGAAAGCTGTATAGCTGGCTGGATGAGAAGAAACCATGGAAAGAATTGTGCTGGGTTAATCAAAAGCAGTTTATTATGCATGTAAAAGCCATTACCCTAACATTTTATGTTTAAGAAAACGTAATATTTTTAAAAGTAGGTTACAATTGTCTTCCCGTGTCTTCATCATTAATAATACTCATTATATATGCTTCTATTAAAACTAATGGATGTATGAAAAAAAACCTTTTCACTATGGGAGAAAAATTAATATACAACTTCGGTATTATTCCGAAAGCGAAATGGAAAAGTGTATAGTATTATGTTACATATTATAACATATTTTATCCTGTCACTGTAGTATCAGAGCTTTTTGCTTTAGGTGATTGTCACTTTTATTTATGCTAGCAGCAGTAGCTAAATTTTTCATATAGACTCATGAAATAATATGGAATGTCTGGTTGTAGCATGATCTGGCGGTGGTACTTCCTGGTGAGTGCTCAAATAGTATTACAGGATTCTCTGTCTGCTGGATATAGTATGGCTACTGGCACTTTTTTGGATTTGTACGGGACGAAGTCATCATTTTAAGCAGATACCGGAACGTGTGTGACATGACATAACCAACCGAGAATAAAGTTTGCTTTTTAGTGTAAAAAGAACTTGTGTAACATTTATAAAATATGTTTGAAAGGTGTACATAACGCAATACTGTCTTTTAGACTCTTCATCAGTCGCATAATTCTTACCAGAAAAAAGTCGTTTTTTACAAAGCTAGTACTTATGTTATTTGTACATGGATGGGTAGCATCACAAGTGCTGTCGATGCAAAGGACGAATTTTGAAATTAAAAGAGCAATCGAAATTTAGAAAAAACTATTCATTATATGTAGTTAGGTAGCAGCATCAATATTTAATATTATTTAGTACCACTATCACTGAACTTATAGTTAATTCACTTGTAAGAAGTTATTTTAAAAAGGTTTTTTCATCAATTGCAATTTCCTCCTGCTGTTTATTTGGTTGAAACTGAAACTACGAAAACCTTTCCAAAAAACAAATTACATGGAAAGAGTTGAGTAAAAAATGAAGAAAAAAGTTTGTAAAATAAAAACTTTGACTTACTATGCTACTATTCATACTGCTTACTTATCTCCTCTTTTTTTCTTTTTACTATTATGGCAACTCAATCCACTTCCGTACAACTTGTTCAAAAAGGTACACACTCACTTTAACAAGTTTTGCAAAAACTGTACCGCAATTCAGCTCATCCTCAAGACAAACTTTGTGTCACCAGGAAAATTGACTTGGTGGAAGACGAAGTAGAAAAGAAAAAAAACCTCTCATTTTTTGACAACGATACAACAGTGTAGTGGAAATTGTAGCTTTTCATCAGCTAAAAAGGAACACCTACGATTTTGCAGTCCTATTACCATCACCAGCAGCGTCGTAATTACTGGCAACAAGACTTGGAAAACAAGTGCAATAATTATGTTTGGAATTGAAACGAGAAAAATTATTCCAGTAATCTAGTCTTTCCTTACAAGACTTTTCATAACTTTTCTCTCAGCTGGATGCTTCTGTTGAAGACTACACATTCAAAAGCCAGCAAAAATTACTTTTGCTTGTATAATACATAATGGTTGTACAACAACGACAAAAGTGACATTCTCTTTCTTTCTGTCTTTGTGTGTGTACGCTGTAAAGGCAAACATGTATAATTTAGCCAGCGCCAACACTGATATTGCTTTGTCGAGCACTGCTTATTTTTGCTGTGCTGTGTGATCTCGTTTTCACCGGGTGCACATTTTGAATGACCTGACAGAAAAGGCAGAAAAACAGACGCTTGGTGGCAGTAATTATGGAATTCATGAGCGTAATTAAAAGTTTATGAGTGGAAAGAAAAGTTGAGTTGAAAGAAGTTTTTTTTCTGATTCTGCTTTTTGCTGTTGAAACAGATCACGAGTATCAGTGCATGCTTGGCTAGTTTGTAGGCTTGTTGGATGATAAGCAAATGTCTTTATTTAGTGAGTTATATATCATCATAGCACTATTATTATCATCGTTATTACTTATAAATCGAAAAAAGAAACCAAGCACATGAGGATTTCGGTGGAAGGGGCCAGGCCAGACACCGCAAAATGTGAACGAACTAGAATGACGCAAGAAAATAGCAAGCAACGCAACGGAATTCGAGTGACAAGAAGAAAAGGCAGCATGGCATGCAGCAGCAAGCAGGCAGAAAAGATGATTTTGTGCTGCTACTTGCTGCTGTTGGGTTATTTTATTTGCGTTGCAAAAACCTTTTAACAGTTTTGTTTCTTTCACTTTTTCACTTTGTTTGTCAAAGAGAACACTGACACAACGAGGCACAGCACAACAGCCTTTGTAATTACATTTTTTTGACTACACTACTGCGCTACATGATGATGATAATGATGAAGAAGAAGATGATCATGTTGATGATACATTGTCAGTGTCTATCTAGAAAGCAAAATTGGGAAGCAGAACAGGGTTGAAAAATCCTTGTTCTCTGATAAACGCAGCAAATAAAGTTTCACGATCCCATTCATTCAAGTGGCATTAGATATGAGTACCTATACGAGTTTAGAGCGAGAGAAGAAGAAGGAAGGAGGAAGCAGGAAAACGAAGAAAAAGGAAGAGGAAAACAGGAAAATTGGCAAAACATGCATTGTGTCGTGTCGTCGGCAACACCACCAGCAGCATCTGTTTCACCATCCATTCTCTTTATCATCAGAAAAAACCATTAACCTACATTGCTGAGCTGATAGTAGTAGTAGTGAGTAATGAGATACTCCATTTATTTATTTTTTCTCTAGGCAACTAACAACACCCGTACACAAGCACGTTATACAACTAGTTGCTAAAATTTTTACATCAGGTTATAAATTATTGATAGTCCAGACAGACAGAGAGTGAAGAAAAAGCGCCAGAGCAAGACTTGCACTTGTACTTTTCCACTCCTACAGGTTTATCTTACAAAATGTCATCATGAAGACAGAAAAAAAGGAAATAAAAAATAAACCAATTTTGTTTACTACTCTCTCTGCGTACTGCTACCACGTACGTCGAAAAATGTTGACCAGAGTAAGGGCGTCATGGACCGTATTGTTTTATGCAGGTAATACTACGCCATGTCACCTCCCTGCTGACTAACCTGTCATTTTTACAAGAGTTACATTTTATTACCACTGTGCGTTCTCCTACTGGCTTTTATGGCAAATTTCAAGTTTTCTTCTTAAATCCAACATACAAGGTTACTGCTATTCTGCTTATACTTTGCTGTTGTTATGGTTAGTTTGTTTGTATGATGATCATCATCATCGTCATGATGCATCTCTGTAAACTTTGCTACTTCAGATTATTGGCGCAAGTAGTAAAGTAGTTAGTATGAAATATGATGAAGAAATGAGAATAGCTTCAAGGATCACCCGCCCGCCGCCGGTGTAGTTTGGTAAAGAGGTACATATGCTGCTGTTTGCAGTTGAGTTTCAGTTTAAATGGATGGATGGAAAGGTCACAACCACGATGATTTTTTTGCCAGGACCTTCAAGTTGAATTAGCTTGTCAGCTTATAAGTAATATTTAATGCAGTACTAAACATTACTACTGCACAGCAACTGTGACGAAAATCTTGTACACGGTAAAAGGGTGTATTTATTTATTTTAAAAAGTGCTCAGCCGGTGCAGCGTCTGGAGACCTATAGAACTTTACACATTTCTATTGAACAGCGTGGTCAAGGACTGTCAAGCATGCCTTATTAATATTAAGAGCAACTTTCTTTTGTTTTCATCTGTGGTGCAGGTGCAAGTAAATGGGTGCACATTTTTTATTTATGAATCATGATCACAAGACGTGTTTCTAAAAATATTTTATCGAATGTTATTGATTTGCGTTGTATTTGAATAAGTAGCACATATAAAATGATAATACGTTAACATAATAGTAAGTGCTTAAACACACGCGTACGGCATTCGGTGATTTCTTTTTGTCAGGTTTCTGGGAACCTCTAAAGTAAATAATGAAAAATTTAAATGTTAAAGGTCGGTCATTTACTGTTCCAATTTCCTTTGGCGGCGAAACGTTTGCAATTATTTTAAAATTCTGGAGTATTTATAAACTGTCATAAAAGCTAAAGAATGCTGATTAGTTTAAAATTTACTGCAATTCTTTCGGAGACATCAAAGCATAGAATAACACTTTCGTGCCATAGATAAAATTATGATAACCTTTACCACCAGCGGCGAATCAGGCGGAACTAAAAATGTCTTTGATGATAATCTTAACTGTTAAAAGAAAACAGTATATAATTAATTGCAAAAATAACAAATTAAATATTCGAATCCATTATTTATTTTTAACTGGGAATGGGGAAAACGGCAGTAAAAATAAAGGCCGTCGGTTCTGTCTGTATACTCATAAATGTGACTTCCTGCAAGTTTTAAATCATACGACAATTCAAAAATTTCACAAATGCGCATTAAATTTAAACAAGACATTTTTAATCTAACTTGCAGATATTGGAACCGGTTTTTTCAAGTAATTAATTAAGTATGACACTTTCTTTTAACTTGCAATCTAAACCCGAGTAAACAAACTATTTATTGGCCTTCTTCTCATCACTTACAACAACTTTGTTATACTGGAAATTATTGCAGCTTGTTGTACACATTATGAAAATAGAAACTTTGTAAGATTGGAAATTTTGAACTCTAGAAAGGTCAACATTCCGCAAAAATACTGCAATGTAGGGATGGAGAGAGATAGGTATAAATTATATACAATCACTAATTATTATTAAGAGCTTTTTGTTTTTGTTTTGTTTCTTGGCATGTGTTGGTATACTATCATCGGAGACAAAATTGTCGTGAACTGCAGAAACACAAATTTTTTTCTAGTATATAACTAATATAACAAGTTAAGCGTGTAAAACCGTTTTCAATGGGAATCTCCTTCCGCGAAAAAATCGCTACTACTACTATTACTAGCTGTACTATGCTGCTGCTATGTAGTATAGTTTGCAAGCATTTGGCCAATTTTGTTTTACAAGGGAAGTGATCTTGTTATTGAGCCAAAGATACAGAGAAAAAAAAAATATATATATAAAAATACGTTAGATCCGAAGGTTTAAAAAGTTTCTCACGTGAAACTTTTTTTTCCATCAGAGACGAGGGACCTGCTTGCAATGTGCTGAAAATATATATTTATTTCTTACTGCAGATTAAGTAGCACTATGTAAGGATTAGTGCTATATCTATATAATAAATAAATGGATGTATGTGTGTCAATTTCAAATTACAGTTACGAATAAATTCCCTACATTTTACATGCCATCTCATTTTTTTCGTATACACATAGTCAACATGAAAGTATAAAGAAAAGCAGGGAAAAAACTCAATCTAGATTAGCATTTTAATGGCAAGCCAAGTGGAAAAAGTCTGCTGCTGATATATATAAAAAACAGAGTGTGTGTAAATTTGAATGTGCTCAGACAGCATCAGCAAAGCAGCAGCAGCCAATTCAAAATTGGAAATTCATACAAGAGGACAGAAAAAAGCCGTATAGCATTTGAATGGCAAACTTATTTACATTCCAGAAAGGCATAGATATTTATATAGCAATTTTCACTTTTTACAACCTCTGCATTTGGAATAATCATGTCAAATATTTTAACTTAATAGGTGAGTATTATTATTGTGGTGTACAGTTGTCACTTGACTATGTAGCCGTTCCTCGTATATGTTAGCTATATGTTTACACGGTAGAACAATCCAAAGATGCAGAGTTGCACAAAGACCATGTAGCACCTTATATCATGTATATTTGTTCTATTATATATGTTATAAATTGCAAAGACTGTATTATTATAGGATAAAAATGCTATAATTTATTTCGGTATGCATAGGCATAAGTATAGATAGATAGAAAAGAAATTCAAGCGAATGTAACTTTGTCAGAGAATGAATGACTAGACTACTAGTTAAACTTTTACTTCATGTTAGCTGGCACTTGACTTGTTGGAAATGAAGTTCAAATTAGGTAACAAAAGACCCCAATGAAATTGTCGAGACATAAAGTAAAGTGAAGAAAATGGTGGTGGTAGTACGGTTACATTTTTTACATACTACAATATCAGTTGTAGTAGTAATGCAACTCGTGCAACTATTCCGAATGGTATATATGTATATATTTTTTAACTTTTATACTTTACTCTTTTATTTAAGTTTTGCATGGAATATTTGGGAAACACTCTAGTGTACGTAGCAAAACAGAGCAGATGCTGCTGGCAGGCGTGTCTTTTGACAGGAATAATATATATTCCGCTTCTTCTATGCCGTCGCCGAGAAAAAAGGGGTTAAGAAGAAGACGACGTTGAAGAGATAAAGAAGAAAGTGTTAGGAAAAATGATAAGAAAATGGAGCACATATATTTCTTCTTACAAGTCTAATGTACCGAAATGTAAAATGTAGGTGTGTAAAAATATTACAAAGTGATGTTTTATTATAGGTATATTAAGTGTGCATGCATGCACTCATGGCTATTTACAAAAGTTCCTTGCACATCAAAGTCTACATAGTTATTCGTCTATTTACACAGTCTATACATAAACGGATGGTGTTAATAGAGGAAATCTGTCTTTTTGTATGGTTTAATAGATCACCGACTTTTGGAATGCATTTTTAAGGCATACTGCTCACCACATGTATAAGTAGTATACCTGCTATTACAACTCAGCCTTTGTACATTGCAACACGTTACTAGAATAATATGCATTAAGAATGTGGTGTAACTATTTTGTGTTTAAATGGCGGAGTACTTGAAACTGTGAAAAGAATTCGCTAAAAACAGGGAAGTAATTCTTCAGGGTTATCGACCTGATGGATAATATTACCCGGGTTGGGGCGTTTGGAATTGCACGAAAATGCTATTTCCCCATCATCACCGTCACCAGAGAGCATGCATGCACTCTTTCCGTTGACTATGTATTTAAAAAAATGAAAACTTTGTGCTCTAGACACACACACTCACACCGCGCCGTTCTCTCATTTATGTATATACATTACATGCAGCATTATATAAATACTAGAGAGTCATTTAGTGCAATCATTACACACCACGACGATGAATCAGACAAACAGGCAGGCTGACTGTTTGGTTAGGAGACAGGCTTTTCCCATTTCCATTGTGAAGACAAGGGAAGAAAGCTGGAGCACACGCAGCTGCCTCTATTTTGTTACTACTTGTTTATGGAGGAGAGCAAGTGTTTTAATTCAATAGGAATAAAAAGGAAGTATAGCCGTAATAATACGGTAATGGTCATGGTAGGTGTAGTAGTAGGAGTATAAGATGGGATGAGGGAGTATCTAGGAACAGTTTTCTTCTTAATGCAGTTTTTTGCTTTGCTATTATTATTATTATTTTCCGTTTGCTTTATTTCTGGGGTGGAAAGAGTATGCGATTTGATGTGGCTAAGCAACAGTCGCAGCAACGGCAGACTGCCTGCTACTGATGAAGTAAGTGAGAAAAAGCAGACAAACAGGAAAAAACATAAATCCAATTTACTTACACACTCAAACACCATCCATATCAGACTCATCGGCACTGCCGATTCGGCAGTAAGAAAGAACGAGAATAAGTAACCGTCGAGTCGTAATAATAATAATAAAAGAGATAAAAAAAAGTTAGCAAAACCATCATGTCATATTATTATTGAATAGATAGGTGGATATAAACATTAGTATAAAAAGATTTGGTATGAGAGTCGGTAGTATATTGGTTGGCATATTCATTTTTTCCTTCTGTCGAGATTACTGACTAGATTGCATATTATGCATGGTAGAGAAACATAACCTGATTTTTTAGAATGAAAAAATTCCATTTTCTCACTCGAAACCTGTCTGGATTTGCATTGATGTAGTGTTTATGAAATAAAAATGCGTAGCGTAAATTGTCAAGAAAGTGCTGAAATTCTATTAGCGTACTTGGTAAAATAACTGAAATAACGTTATAATTTTATTTCCCACTGCACCTAATGAAGAAACAAAGTTAGCTGAGAAAATGAACTTATAACTTGATTTGCACATGAAGCCACTGACGGATGAGTCATCACAGATTTTGTCTGTGTGTGATACCGTTGTACCTCTGCTTTCCCGACCCTATTCCCTCCGTTATCTCAGACTCAATAATCCACTTTTGGAATAACGCGTGTGGTAGTAGTAGTTTTAGTGGTGGTAATACAAACAAGAAGTGAGTCTTAAAGTGTCCTATTAACACGTTTAGTAGCAATTTGAATTTGAAAAGCCTACACAGAAAAGAAATTGGAACGGAAAATAACGAAGACTGTCATAATGAAATAAAAAATGCCTCAGTGCAGCGAGAATTTATTACATACGTACCTATCTACCTTGTTGAGTTATAATACATACTCCATATAACTGATTTCAAATACCTACACATCATTTATGAATATACAGGACAAAATTTAGTTACATCCTAAATATCACTCCATATTTCAACAATGCATCACAATCTGCATCACATTATTATTGACAGAAGACCAAGATAAAAAAAGGTTTGACGAACCACGCATGCCGGTTGACGAACTTACTCTTTTTGAAAGGAATGCCCTGGTATATAAAGTATTGCTGCTATGGTATTTATTTGCTTACCAATTGCCGTACTACTTTCACCAAAAAGTATAATATATTATTATATTATAACATTATCCAAAAAAACTACTACAACCTGTGAGTGGATAAAAGTTAAAGCACTCACTTTACTTCACGTCACTCAAAACTACTTATTTACTTTCGTTTTACCTTTTACACTATGCTGCTTTAGTACTACGACAGATGTGTATTATGGCTTGTCTTGAGGAGACATGCGGAAGTGTAAGAAGGCTTCTCTTTTTCTGTTTACCCATGTGTCGATTGCTTGGAATGTGAGAGTGATTCCAATCCATTTTCAGATGACAAGCCTTTATTTATTACCATGTAGTAGCATCGGGAAAGAATGCATTGTTGTTATAGTTTGTTTGGAATTTTGGAATACAATGTATAGACAGATAGAAATACAGAAAAAAAGAAAGACAGCCTCGAATCGAGAACCATGTTGCTCCAATAGATTGTGTTATTGCGTTTTGTTAGTAATATTACTACTTACTACAGCCGTATGTCGCGATCGCGTTCTGCATGTATACAATTCTATTTTCGTTTCCGTGGGTTAGGGACACCGAAAAAATCAACATCATATCAACCAACAACGAACGACAACCATTTTCATTTTCTAATACTTTTTTTCTATCGTCGTCATCGTATATTATGTAGTATGTACCTATAGCTGACATGGTTGAGAAAACTCATTTTTATTTTGGAGAAGGCAGCCGGTTTTGTCGATATAACAACTAATTTCTTCTTCATTTTTAGTCTTTACAGTTGTTTCTTTGTGTGTGTGTGACAAATGTCATGTGGAAAAGCAAACCGTTTTCCTTCCCTGGCTGGTAAATGAACGATGAAGTGTGTGTAAGCGCAATAATGATAGCATAATAGCAATAATAATAATAAATATTTTGTTTTCTTGTATTCGTTCCAAGCGTGTACCAGCCACTGCTATATATTGCGCCTTCTCACTGTTTCCATGAATCATTTTTCTCTTGACTTTTTTCCATTCATTAAATGTGAAACAAGAAGGAAACGCTACAATAATCTGAAGGGCATTGACTGTGCCAGTGTAAAACCCATCGATATATTTATATAGGTAAGGTATACCATTTTTTGAATGTTTTGTTGTTGCAGCTTTTTCCTGTAATTTTCTTTGTGAAATGAGATAAACAGTTAAAGGGGACAACGAGTTTTGTTCCAAGAATTTTTTTTGAGAACAGTAACAAGGTACAGAATTATTATTTAATATTATGTATGTACATACATTTTTCTCGCACGCGTCAAGTCAGTTAAATAAGCATAAGAAAAGCTACAGGCAGAGATAAAATCAAAAGAATGAAACGTAACGATGATGAGTCGAGATGAAATTCATAATATTTTTAAGGACAGCTCTAAGGTCAATAACTTACTTTTTTGGAACAAAGTTTTGCAGCGTCAAGTGCCAATGACATTCGTCATATCTGTGTCTAGCGGAAGGAAGAGAAGGAAAACATTGAAGCTTTTGTTACAATATTTTTAGGTTCAACAACACATAAATAAGATGCACATTTATTACCTGCCTGCTATACATCTCGTTTTTTTTACAGAAAACACATAATACAACATGCTTTCACTCTTGCATACAACATAAGCCATATATTGTAGTATTGACGTATGGTGGCGGTTTGTTCTGTGATAGATATACCTAGTTTAATAAATAAAATTTCTTGGAAAGAGAAATACGTTCCAGAAAAGCTTAAAAACGTTGTCATTATTCACAGTATATCTTTTAATTGATTGCATGAACTAGTGGAGGAATTCTAAAAATTCACGTTAGCTGCTGACATGCATTATTGCATGGTAGAACATTGTAATTTCCCCGCTACACATAAAGTAACTAACCGTATGCTTTTTGGTGAAACCTTGGCAGAAAATGACTAGGCAAGTTGTACGTACTCAACTGTTTACCAACCAAGCAGCCATTTATTTTAGCAAAAAAACGCGATAGAGTGAGTAAACTTTTCCATGCAAATGGATTCACGCACCCCGTCGATTTTCTCATGGACACGAGAAGGAACTGAAAAGGGCAGAGTATTAAGACAAGACGGAAAAAGAATTTGGTCACCAAAATATTGATTACACGCAATAGACAATATTTTTATACGGCTCATGGTGTACCAGTAATCAATCATCAAAATTGCTTAAATACAGCAGGTCAACGACTTGAAAAGTTTATCATTTTAACTCATGCACTTTTTATTGATATTTCAGCCCACTAAAAAATATAAAAAAGAAGTTTTAATAACAAAAATCTGAACATTAGTTTTTGCCATTATGATATGGTGATAGTTTATATACTGAAATAAGCATACTTGTATGTGTGCACGATACTACATGGTTTTTATAGTATAACAATTACGTAAAGACTTTTTACACATGGTTCGTTTTATTTCCAAACAAATGATAGAGGAGGAACTTGCTTCCGACTTGGGTCAGAGTCCGACCTCCTTTTCATATAAAGCACAAGAAGAGTGTTGTGCATTCATCGTCATCATCATCAACTAGTCAAGCATGTAAATGTAATATTGTTGAGCTGACAGTCAGTAGTCAGTATAAAGCCAACAGCGTACATCCTACCGTCAAATGAATAAATTAACTGCTAAAATGCGAATGTCTTGTTTTGTGGATCGATTTCGCTGTCTTTAAAGCATATAATATCATATACAGTGTTTTATACAACACCAATTTTAGGTTGGTAAGTAGTTAGGAGGTATAATAGTAACCATTACTATATGTTGTCCAACTTCATATTTCATGAATTCGCACTTACCACAGAAATTAGATATGGGAAAATCATCATCCCGGGTTGAAAACTGAGCTCCAACAACAGTTCTTGTACAAATAATACTTTCCACTTCCGCTTTACCATGGTAATAATAATACTTCAGTCTGTTGCAAAGAAGTTCTCTTGGTTTTCCAGAAAAGAATCTGGTAATACTATGCCATTACTACTGAAGATAAAAAAACGTGGTCGGGTTTCCAACTGAACTCTGGTAGTCGAGTTTCCCACATAAATATATAATGTTTATGGCTTTCTCCATAAAGTTTGATGAACTATCTGGGAACACTTGTGTCCCTCTCATTTCTCTGCTTGGATGAAAATAACGACGTTATGTAAGTATTTAAAACGAATGATACTAGTTTTAAATGTTCACTACATTAAATAGTACCAATTTTAAAAGTTTCTCTTTTTAAAGAATTAAAAATAGTCTTCAATTGTTAGAATATTTTTAGGAGCGCTTGAAAATTATTGAGAAACGTTAGAAAAAATTGCTCTATCTCTAAAAAAAATTAAATGTTCACCAAATTAAGTGTTTTAAAATTGCGTTTTTAAAAAACTATATAAATTCATTTTAAATAGCTAAAAAATCGTTTTAAATTGCTACAAACGTTTAATGAGCACTAGAAAATTGTAGAGAAAACTTATAAAAAATTTCCCACTTCAAAAGAAGTATTTGGGAAAAAGGAATCGACTGACCTATACAGTCGGCAAGTTGTAGTGGGTTTCGGGTGCGCACACGAAAGAAATATGTAGCCATTTGTCAATTGATAACGCATGCATTCCCAAATGGCCAGATAGTATATGCAGGATTGGGTACCAGTGCTACCTTGGTGTCTCCAGGCGAATCGATTACTTTTTTCTAAAGATTGTTTTTTGAAATGGGAAATTTTTGCTAGCGTTTTTCAACAATTTTCTAATGTTTTAAAAATTCCAAGTATTTATTAAAAATTTCTAAAGTTACTACCGAAGATTAAAAACGTGGCCAAGTTCCCAATTTTATTAGTCAGGGTTTCCATGTAAATAGTTAATGTTTAAGCCTTTCTTCATAATGTTAAGTGAACTATGTAGAAAACCTGTCTTCCTTTGCAATTCTCCCCGTGGATAGACTGACAACAATTGTAAGTGAATATTATGAATTATTGAGGTTTGCTTTTCTGCGCTGCCTTCTAATGACCCATTTTGCTGATGACGACAAATATAAATATTGCCACATGTGAGAATAGCCATTTTTAGACGTAAGATGAGATTTTGTACGCTTTCTTTTGTGTAGGTGGGAAGTTGGTAGAAATAACATTGCACATAACATGACGGAAAGGACAACAAAATAGATACAAATTGACAGTTTTTAATAGCTCCCTCAAATTTATTTTTGTCGCCATATTATACAATAATAATATGATCCCAGTAAAAATATTTTAACGTCGTAAACTACAAGTACAACTTACCAATGGTTTGGGATAGTTTGGAAGTTTAACTAATAGTTAATAGTAAACCTAGACTAGAAAAGAGGAATATATCACAAAAATCATTTCAATGTCAATAGCGAGCATTTAATATTTATATACTTATTGCACATAATGTGCGATTGTTTGGATTTACTTTTAGATTTCCTAAAACTTGGTATTCTAAAAATAAACAGATAGAATAGGTGTGTACTAGTAACTAAGTTGTACGATGTAAAGTTTGGACACATATGTTTTGAAAGATGGTAGCAGTAGAAAGAATTGTCATGCACATGGCCGTTTACAATTTAGCGTCAAGAGCCTTTTTAATTTCTGACTGAAATTCACGCAATTTCATGGCCAGTGCCATATTTCCTTTTATTTTAAGTTTTCCTTGGAAGAAAGCCTTTTGAGCATTTAATGTTCCAGCCATTAGATCCATTAAATCCTGATCAGAAGTTTGCAGAGTCACGTCAGCATTGCCTGTTGACCGAAGAAAATAATGTCGTTAGAAATGAATCATGTACCAGAATACTTGAAGCAATTAAAAGAAAAAGGTAAGCTATTCTATTATGCTTCACCAACCGCTTCCATTAAATTCGACCTTTCCGTTTCCGTTTTTAACATCCACAATCCAATGAGCATCCTTTCCGTCAGCTCCAGTAACCTAGTATCAGCAACGTTTCAAGTTTAATTTATTGAAAACGCAAGTTTATTTCATTGCAGCATGAGATGGGCGACAACAAAAACCATTCAAACACAGAAAGCAAGATATCATCCTCCAAACATTATCATGAATCATAATTAATGCAGTCAACCCAATTTTTTAAAGTGCGATTTCCAAAAATGGTCAGTGAGGCCGGTTTTTACACTTCCTCTACGTCTTGTTGCATTAATTATATGTACAAGTAAACGTAGTTTTTTTAATAAAAGTACCTTAAAACAATACACTCCATTAACCTTCTTCACCAAATTGGGACCGTCTTCCTCAAGACGAGCTTGAAGCATTGCAAATGCTGGCGCGCATTTGTAATTATCCCCGTTACCAACAGTCATGTTTCCGCCTCTGAAATAAGCACAGAAAATAATCAATCGTCGTGGAACCCCTAATAAAACCAAAAAATCTTACAAGTCTTTTCAAGCGTACCAGCGAATTACAATAATTGCCTATTTACTCCATTTAATTACCTCTCAAATACAAGATGGAGCAAAGGAAAACTTTAAAACTCCCTCAACACTCAAACAAATTTTTATTTCACTGACTAATCTTTCACTTATCTTTAGCAGTTTAAAATACAGCTAAATAAGTTCAAAGAATCACGATTCCTATTAATTATTGATTGATGTGACTAGTTCAAGTAATATCCGAGAAAACATGTCTCAAAATTAATCTTACACTAGAACTCAACTCAAAAGCTAGCATCATCTGCTTACTCAATAATATTATTGTGCTGGTCTTCTGTCAAACTTGTAGCTGCTTGTCTTTCCTGGGTATCGCACCGCGCCCCAGTACGTATGCGTAGAGTGAAGTATTTTTTTTACATTGTCTGCATGCAGCTCTCAATGAAAGGATTGAAGACTTGAAAACAACTTTTTTAATACACATATCATGTGTATCATGTATCATGTTTGTATTATGAAATAGAAGAGAATTGGTGGTTTTGTGGCAGGTGCTTAAAATCATTTATTTCGAAAATCAATTCAGATTTCTACAGGCTTAAAAACAAACATGATTTATGGTGAACGTTTTTGATTATTTTAAAACAATTTTGTTTTTTAAAGAAATGATGATGTGTGGTTAAATCTAATATAGGTACCTATCTATGATTTTTTCTAAATCGGTCAAAGATGAATGAGCTTTCTTGCAGAAATTGTCAAGTTGAGATTATTTTTCATAGGTAAAACTCAAATGATTTAAATACTTTTTTCTTACGGGTTATTAGCGTTAACCGACGATGGGAATCCAAGTTGATATAAGGCAACAACAACAGCACCACCCAGTCCTAAATTATGCTGGAGAGCAAGTTTGGCTCCTGGAACTTGTCTTGGCCCGGCTTGACCTCGGAGTTGATGACACAGTTCAGTACACTGCGCAAGTCCTTGGAAAAGTATCACACGTTAGTTAACAAAAGCTAACTAAAATTATTGAAAATAGAGATAAAGAGCTGTGCAGAAAGTAGCAAGCAGATCTGATGATGAGCTACACAAAAAGTTGGGATGTACCGTTTCATGTGAATGTTTAAAGGAAAATGATATGATCAAACAAGGGAACAGAAAATCACGCAATGTAAGAGATAAACCTTGTATTCCCATCCCATCGTAATCATAATGTTGTGATTATTGCATAGTAGAACAAAAACAACGGAATTAGTATGACCAGAGAAATCATGCACGCAAGCACAAGCACATCCTCAATTCTCGTATTGTATTGGTCCTTGAGTATGTTATCAAGTCAAATCAAATAACAGCGTAAGCAAAGCAACGTAGTTTAATATATTCACGATGAAAAAATAATGATATTGAAAAAAGATACTTGTGCCTAGTTAATAAATATACAAGGTATGTATAAAATAATATGCCCAAGTAGGTTTTCAATATTTTACCAACGTGTTGTTTACTTGACAACTAAACGACTTGTTGAGCAATATTAAGAAACAACGATAGTTTATACACTAGTTATGAAGTTAAAATTATTTTCAATAGTTAATATTTATAACTTGGAGCACGTTATAAGAGTTATCTTGTTTCAATTGAAAATCAAGCGTGGAAAATATTTTATACATTAAATGAGTGAGTATGCTTACTCAATATCTTGTGAAGCACACTGCTCAAATGAATCAAACTCCGCCTACAATGAGTGGGAGTGGATCGCTGAATAGATAGCAAGGCAAAATTTATCATAAAATATATCAATTGACAACAAAAATTATAAGTTGCAAGAGTTTAAAGCGTAACGAATTTTCACAGTGGTTGAGAAATTTGTTGCCTGATTGACGTAATCGAGTTTTAAAAACAAATAGGTAGGAGCAAGAAGCAGATTAGGTATTATTTCACTTTCAATGAGAAAACATAACCTTTGCCCTCTACAACAGAATATTGATTGTTTTATCAATAAAAGGTCGAGTTTTTATATTTATACCATACATACATATGTCTTCTAGAAACGACTATTTAAATCTGGATAGATATGTTGCCATTTTCATTATACAACTTATGGTCAGGCGTCTGACCAGCTATGTATATTAGTTACGTAAATTTTCATGCGACTATTATTCAGAAACAGTAATTGCTTTGTTTTACTCTGTAATACTGCAATCATCCACAGTAAATAAAATAACGAAAGTGATCGTGTATAAAAATGCTATGCGAATTCTGCAAAATTGTTTAATGCTATGCCTGTTTTTCCAACGACGATAATATTTGCGTACATCATCGCCACCAACAAACAAATTTGTGCAATTCTCCTATCTTTTTCTCTCAACTTGTTACTTTCAGTTTAATGACATTTTCTACTAAAATCAGCAATGCCAGTATTTATACGAAAACAGATGAGTCATTCTACTTAGCATTCAAAATGACCCTGAAGCAAAGCTCAAGATAAACCACTCTCAACCCTGTGGTGACAAACGCTCAAGGTGATAATTTGAAAAACGATGAGCATAAGTAAAATGTATCCAGGATTAGCATATAAATATTTTACAAAAATAATTTCTTGCACAAATTTGTCATTTGCCATTATAAGCTTTTGTGAGTTGAAAATTTGGTATATGCAGTATGGTGCATGCATATTTTACGCGGTATGACTTTTAATATAATTAACGAGACATCAGTGAAAAAATATGACGCATTTATATGCAGTTAGTCTCCTGTAGTATTCAGTCCAGCAAAACAAAATTTTCACTTTAAGTTTAAATTGCCAGACGTCAACAATCACAAAAAGTGATGTAAAATTTATACATGCGCTATACTTACGGATTGTTCAATCCATGAGTGTGATTTTTTAAAGCGACTTTAGCAAAATGCTCCAGCTTTGTTCCATACTTTTTCATATGTTCTGCACCGGCATTACCAAAAAATTGAGCTGCAACAGGCGCCTGAGCAAACCCAGAAATGTTTATCATGGCCTCAACGTGACTTTCCAAAGGGTTGGTACGATTTGGAAAAGCAGACCCCAATGAACCTTTTTCCATTTTTTCAAAACCCAACGCCAGTACACATTGTGCCTGGTTTCCCGAAACAAGTTGTTTAGCCAGAAACAGGGCTGACGAACCCGTTGCACAGTTATTGTTCACATTGAAAATTGGAATGCCAGTCAAACCAACCCCATACAATGCCTTTTGTCCGCAAGTGGAATCGCCTACGTAAATTCATGTAAGCATTTTAATACTCTGCTAAAAATTAAAATTGCTGTTCCCCTCATTTCG
>JAHZMT010005465.1:0-10598 GCA_027743785.1 Sinhomidia bicolor
TCACCTCACAAAGAGGTAGAACTCATCGAAAGGAGGATAGGGACTCGAGAAAATCCCCTCCAAAACTCCATTTCAGAACAAATACAACGTATTCTAATAATGGACGCTTCCATATTCTATACCATTTGCTTCTAAATGTTTCATTTTAGTTACAAAGAAATTCAGGAACTCATTGATACATTGTGGTTTCTGCTTGCCAAAAAAAGGCTGATAACAAACAATTTTTGTCGAAAACCATCAACATAGCCCAAAATAGGGCAAAATTGGGCATTTGAACTTTTGCTTATAGGAAGTCCATCTATACCTACAGTAATTGTTAATAGGTATTGTAAATTATTTAAATCTGGTAGTTTGGGAGGTACTGGTAAAATTAAACCCAACTCTAGTACTTTTAATACATTTTTAGCTATACCAAAAGTATATATAGATCCACCTGACATCTTGTGAAATTCGGATTTGTCAGGTGTAGATAATAATGTACGCGGACCCTTCGGAAATGAGTCTTGAGGTAGCCAATCACGTAGCAGAACTAGTAAACCGCCTAAACATTTCTGTGTAACTGTATTTTCAAATGCCCAGTTTTTTAAAGCAAGCGTTTTGTCTACAATAATTTTATTACTATATGCTTTTAACTATCAAAATGTTTACTACTAACTAAAAGACTATTTGAAATGGGAGAGCTGTTTTGGTCGCCATTAGTTCCTAATTCCCGCCGATAAAATCGGAACTTACTTTTTCATTATTCTTTGTTCCCAATGGTGTTGTCGTCCTCCGAATTTGAAGTAGAGCTGATTCCACGGCCTGACGGATCCGACGACTTTTTGTACTTCTCGAGGATAGAGGAAACCTTTTTTCCTTCTTAATATCCGAACTCAGTCTCGTGTCATCAGTATTGCTTCTGCAAATTAAAAAACAGTGCGTCTATATATTTTTCAAGTTTACCGTCACCACAAAACTGTAGGAAATACAATAACTGATTACCTCTGATATAGTTTTTGTCACAATCGTGTTTTTATTGCCAAACGTTCCAGTTTTGTTACTCAATCGGATTTCTGAACAAGCTGCTTTAGTGAAGTGAACGCCGACTTTAAAACATTGTAAATGTGTTGTGTGAACGTTGGACCTCCAATCCTTATAAACATGGACACCTGAATGAAATAAAGTTTGCATTTAAATCCCCAATTAACATTTAATAATGTAAATCAAAATAAAAGTTGAAAATGCCGTTGTACGTCTTACTAAATCGTTGTACGATTTTTCATTTTCCAGTTCTTTGTTTTTCAGTTCCAGTGTTTGTCTAAGATGACAAAACCGCTTGTAATAATTCTCTGGTAGAATTGAATCCTTCCTTTAAGTCTTCCAACTTTTCAGCATAACAACCTGAAAATCTTTATAACACAGTCGAAAATTTAGCGTGACTAATTACTATTTACTACGCGGTAATTTAGGATACATAGACCTTTCCAAATTCACCATTACCTCTTAGTTGCTTCCGAAGTTGATTTACATCTGCCTGTGTTGCCAGGTAATCAGCATTTACTGCGCGTAAAAACGCATAATTTAAACCATAAAACAATTTTCACAACTATGCAGAAATTGCAACATTAAATGCATTATACTTACCGCAGATGTTATTTTCGGAAGCAATGGAAGAGGGTAAATTGAATTGGGGAGGTTGCCACTGTCTTTTTAGATACAAATAAAACAATATCATTTTGTTGTACTAATTAAAACTACCTTGTAGACGTTACTAACAAAGAACTGATTTTCCGTATCACCTGAACTAAAATCAAAGTTAATATCCCGAACGTCCTCAAGAATATGCTGGGATCCTTGTTCATCCGTATTGGACTACGCAGCATTTCCTTGGTTCAATTCCAAATCATTATTAACTGTCAGGGTCGGTGTTAATCAAAGTTGGCCAATATCTAGTCCGTTTTGAGGTGTAACAAATGAACCGAGGGAGGGCTAACAAAATCACGTACAGTATCTTCTATTTTTTCTCAAACGTTAGTTATCTGCCTCACTTGTATCCACATCAGATATGTATTGGTATTCGTTCGCCTTCTTCACTGCCTTTTCGTATGTATCTGTTAAGATAATATTTAAACCAATGTTCAAAGTGAAATGGAAGATAATGTATTTATAATAGGTTATTTTTAACAATAAATGTGCTATTTTCTAGCAGTATTTCGTTGAGAATATTTACATTACCATATGATTTTACGTATTTAATGTCCAAAAGAAACCACTTCTCTGTCGGTGTACTGTTTGGATTTTTCAACAGGGACTTTTTCGGAACAATATTTGGCCAGTAGCACTTTAATTTGTCCAGTGTAACCCAGCTTGATTGCACTGCTTCAACTGTGTCATCGTTTTTAAAATTAATTGCCGAAAACTTCTTCATGTTGAATTAAATTTGTTTAATTAATTAATTAAAGTTCTTGAACATCTCCCAATTTTGCCTAGAAAATGAAAGCAACAACAACTCGGAACAACTGACCACAAATGTAAAGAAGGTAACGGACAAAAATAGCAAGGTAGTATAAGCGTCATTGTTTAGACACTAATTCGATGCCCTCATCACTATAACAACAGCATGTGATATTTATGTGTACATATTATGTATCGAGTCACCATCGCGTATTCAATGGTATTTGCTGTCTATTACCCCAGCATCTATTTCCGTATCCAATAATAGTCATCACACGGAGCTACTTTCTACTAGTATTGAATAAACACATATTCAATACTTTGTTATTGGATGCTCGGTACCCACTTAATTTTTGTATTGAAACAGTGTCGATGAGATGTATTTTATAGTCATTATTGGACGAAAATTTTTTAGACTTGCTTTTTAGAGAAATGCTTCGAGTTCTTCGAAAACAATAACAAATTGAAAATATCTTTCTATTTACGGACAGCAGAAATTTGACAAAAAGTCTCTGGTAGTTTGCCTCACGTATTAAGGACACTTTGCGTGAACTATCTCTACATTGTATAGGTTAGTATGTCCTCATATGGCGTTGGTTCATCGCTTGCTTCCGAAACTAGACAAAATTTTTAAAATATATTTCTTTTTGCGAACACACCTTATGTCTCCAATAGTACATTTCTTCATAGACTGTAAAATGGAAACCTAATAACAGACTTTAGTCAAAGCATTCTGAACTCTGTATATTGCAACATTTAATTTGATGCCGGCTGACCAAACTTATCTTTGAACTTTGCACGTTTTTTGAAAATTTTGATAGTTTGTGGTCAGAATCGATGAACAGTCAAGTTGACTTGCTGCCCTATTTAAGTGTGAAAATGAATTTCCAAGCCGCACAGAATGTATTTTGTGTAGATTTACATGCCAAAAATTGAGTAAATACAGTTACGAAAGTATAAAGCGTCTACGTAGCGTCATTTTATCCACAAATAACCGGTCACACCCCATAACCACCCCGGCGAAATTTTCTCGTTTGTTAATCTGTTACACGATAATGTGAATTTGGGAAAATGTGTATGCAAAAATACAATGTAGTTTACTGATAGGTTTTGAAAATAAAGTATGGTGTAGTACTTTTTGAATCATGACTGAGGGGGACGTAAATTAAATTTATACAACTGTCGCTAAAATTAGAAAAATTCAAATATTTGGTTAGAAATGTTTGGTTTACTTCAATACTTCGTTAATAGAAACAGTTTGGATATGCTGATAAATGAGTTTTTGTATTTGACTGTCTTTAATAAAGCCGAATAATAATAATATATATTTGCATAACATATTCTTATTAAGGTTATCATTAAAATTAAACGTCTAAAACAATGTGATTCAAGCGCCCATGCCGTATTATTTGCAATCGTTGTAATCAAGTTGGTGATCTTTGTGATCGTCATCCTAGTGGTCATGATCCATGTGATCGGGATGATCATCTTCGTCATCAAGATGATCACTCTTGCGATGGTGATCCTTAAGATCGATATCCTCGTCATCGTAATCCTTGCTATCGTGATCGTGACCCTTGTGATGATGCCCATTTTCATCTTCTCTAACAGTGTCCATCGTAACCTGAATGACCTCTGTGTTCGTCTGCCACAAGCTTTTGCCAGGAAGTTTTGGTTCGATGCCTATACCTCCAACATGTACAGATCTTCTCTGCCCACCTTCCATATTTTCTAATAAATCCACATTCCCGCCAGGAAAGTTAAAAGTTTCTTTTTGAAAGGATTTACCTTTTACTCTAGCCGGTCTTCCATGCCCCAAAATTGATTCAATTCACAAAAGGCACAAAACGTTGATAACAAGTGCAATTTCCAGCATTTTTGCAAATTCGTTTTTTCAAATTGCAAAGCGCGGTACGAAGACTTGAATTTTTTACTATTTTTACTTTACTTTCGAGTATTCCGTCCAAAGGTGTAAATAAATGTATATCCTGTTTCGGAATGGTTATCCGTTTTATACAAAATTTGCAGTAGAGAAATAAAATAGAATTCATGTTCGCGCTGTAAAATATTCCAGCACACGATCACGACTGAATAATTTGCTCTCAAACAAAATAAAACGTAAACGATGCATGAGTAAAACACACTTGAATTCCACGCATTTTTTGCACAGCGTAAATACATTAATAATAGTTGGCTGATGTTACGTATTGGATTCACAAATGCATTTAACACTAGTATTATACTGTGGATATCTTAATCCTCTCGTCGTTAAAAAATCAAGATACCGCATTTAAGATACTAGAACTACAACATTACATTTCTTACGTTTCTTTTCAATTCCTCAAATAAGTCTGTGGCTTCATGGGGACTCACTCAAACTCCTTTCTTCGTTATGAAGTAATTTAACGTACACTACATATGAAATCAAGGGTTGTTAAACCTTCTATGGGTTGAAAATTTGCAGATGGGGGCATTTATGCCATTTGTCATTTAATTATATGTAAATACAATTCCAACTTTTCTTATTTTTAAACTAGTAAACGAATCGTGAGCGCCAATAACATGCGCATTTTGCCTTACCAGAAACATTTTTTACTTCTGGTAGTTTCAACGTACGTTTTACAAACACTACTACTTGTAGGACGTCTCTTGCAAAATATTGTCAAGTGTACAGTACTAGTGACCCGAGTGACCCTTGGTAAATTAAGCGTTCGTAACTAGGTTGACAAATGTTTAAAAAACAAACCACCACTAATAAGTTTTATAGTAGAAGTAGATATGTATGGCTCTTTGCTTGCTGTTCATTGCATATAAAACAAAAGTCATACCATAGAACTGTTTGCAAAATTGCTGATATTTTTATCGGAAAGTTAAAAGTTTTTACAATCAAGGTATAGTATTATTTACTCGTGACATGCTAAAAATCAATAAACAAAATTCGCTATTAATTATTATTGGGCCTTACAATACCCTTATAATTTCTCTCCTCGTTCCATTTACTTCATATTTGGCACAGAGCTTCTTTAGAATCCGGGTAACTTGAATCACAAAGAAATAAACCGTTATAGTTGGAGCTAGAAGTCTGCATTTAGCAACAATAGAATATGTAATTTTCTCCATTTTTGTCGGCTTAAATTAGCGAAGTATTAACTAAAGACACGACGATTTCTTAATTTAAGTTAATTGTTATTAGTTAATTATAGTTTAAGTTACCCGAATTTTAAAATTATTCCGTGCATAAAATGTAAAACATTTCATAATATGCGTAAATAGTTTTGTGCCCAACCATATTTAATTGTTCAAGTTCGTCAGTGCCCCAACCAGGATGTATTCAGATTTCTACTTATAAGGTTTTATTACGTTGTTTTAATATACCCGGATTTTAAATTTCCCGGTATGTATTTTACTTAACTCTCATTCCTAGTACCCAAGTTAGTACAGTACATTTTTAGCTTAATATGCTTGGTATGTATATATTCTATAATATACATTACCTGGGTTTCAAAATTACCCAGAACATAACGATTTTAATTTTCCGTACTTGAATTAGTTTTTGGTGTGCATACGTATTTTCGATTTGATACGCAAATTCATAACATTAAATACATGTACAAAAGCATGCATGATGCACACATGTTTACGTACTAATTATGAGACACGCCATACATATTACTTGCAAATTTCAAAATTAAATAACTTCGGTTTGGTTGAGTTGGGCAATAAAATTTTGCACTTTAAGTTTTAACTGTTAATTTTGTTGTTGATTTTAAGTTGATTGTTAGTAATATTCTTCATACATATGATGGCGATTCGTTTACCAGTTTAAAAAAAGAAAAGTTACATATAATTAGATGACAAATGGCATAAATGCCCCCATCTGCAAATTTTCAACCGAAGGAAGGCTTAACGTTTCCTATGCAGTGTGACTATTACAGTACAATGTGTCAATAGTTTTAGTCATTTTTTAAAAATTAAATATTTTTCTTACATAGTTCCTTTTTATACTGCTCCAACGCAATATGTGGAGATAAAGAAATCCTCGAGCAATTGCTGGTCAGTCCTATATGGCATACAAAACTCAAATTACAACAAAAGGGAATTAATGTAAATTTGTTTTCGTTTCTTCCAGTGACAAATCGGCCTTGAAAAGATGAAAACCACTAAAATTTAAAATGCATTAGAACAAAAAACTCATACAAAGTTCCCTTCCACTGTGTGCATTTATAGTTGTCCATTTTAGGAGTAGTGAATTATTGCAAAAAAGGGGTATAAGTAATCACCATTTCAAGATTATTAACTGAATTAGAAAAGCTAATGCACCTCATTACCGTATACCTTGTGGAACTACTACGCAGCAAAATTGACTTATTACTAGCATCAATACCAAGACTGGCGAGGTAATATTCTAAAATTTTGAATTCCATTTCAAATTTTAGTATTTGTTTGGATTCTGCGATAAAAACCCAATGCAACGTAAAGTATTTTGGTCGTCGGCATTTTTGTGCTAGCCCAATTATGGATTTTACACTTGCAGGTAAATAAAAGAACAAAAATATTACGTGCCATAAATACATTTTTATTCAATGCAATAATACATTTAAGGTATATTGTTTCAACCTTTTCCATACACATGTCACATTAGTTCGGTTCATATTCCATGTACGCTTTCATATTTTCATAACATTTTCCTTTGTGTCAATTATAAATTCTCAATTCCAGAATAATATTTCATTTTACCTTTCTAAAATGCATTGTCACTGCAAAAGGGCTTTGTTCTCATTTCTTTGGTCCGTATTACAATGTCAAGTTTGAAAACTGCGTGCATTACAAAATGCATTTATGCATGATATTGTGTGACAGTGTCTGACTGATATGCTAATTCGGTATTCGTTTATTCGCTACCAAGTTGTTATTTAGTTTTGTTTCATGTCATCCACATTCCTTCAACGTTCTTCGATCACCTGTCGCATTATTTCGGTGAATATTCCATTTAGTAGTACCGTAAAATTTTCCTGCATGTCAATGTCAAATGATGAAATTATATCTCTAAAACACAGCACAAGTGTGTTTCATTAACCTTTTTAATACGTAGTAACAGTTTCAGGGATAAATCTGACTTTGGCTTCCACTGATTTCAAGTTGCGTTGTTCATAAAAATACCTCATACGCGAAATTCCTGTGTTGTCTGCCTAATAAGTTAATTTAGTGCTCATTAACTCGTTACGGACCTAATATTTAATAGTTATGATTTTTTGTGACGATAATTTATATATTTTATATTTTTAAAGATGAAACTGCTGTTTTTACGTGTTTAAAAATTACTAGCCATAATTAAACAACTAAACACAAAAAGCAGACATGTGTAATAATTAATTTATGTAAATGCAAGAACTTTTAGTAGCTGCTAGGATAGTAAACAAGCAGCAAAAATATGAGAAACATTTAAAAACAAGACAGCAGTTGTTGTCGAAAGCTTGACAAATAATACAATATTTTCCTCGAAAATCGTTAAACCACTACATTAATATTTATCTATCATACAATTTAAATTACAAAAACATGTTACTAAATGTTACGCTGCCCTTCTGTTTGGAACCATTAGTGTCGTTCCCTCCATTCCCATACGCTTGTTGCCTTGCACTTTGTCATCGCTACGCTTGTCGCCATGCTCATTCCGACCATTTACCTTAGTTGTGCTGACGTTGCGGTCAAATTTCAAAGTTTTGCCTTCTTTGTCAATCAGTGTTTCCACTAAATCCCCATACCAGCTTGCAGATTCCAAACTTCTATTTTGAGCTGATGTATCTTCTCTTAAAACCGGGTTTGAGTCAAAATTTTGACTTCCTCATGTAGTGAATCCACCTCCGACAAAATATAACCCCCTTTATCTTCCACATCATAACTAAACCACCGTCTTTTCCACGTTTACTGGCACAAACTCATTACTTAAGTTTGCTTAACTCATTTGTGAAACACTTTTACCCATTTTTGTGCAACTGAGATGATTCATGTTCGAACAAAGTATTATTGAAGTTTGCATGATCCAGAAAGTACATGTATGTCAATACTTTTTTTATGGTAAAGCTCAAGTAAGAGCAGTAGCAGCTATTATAATATCTGCTTCTTTTTCAATTTAAAGTCTGATTTAGGGTTCAAAGTATTTCGGCTTACACAATTTATTGAATTGCACATACGAACTTGGCTGATATTGATTTTACAATATGAGAGAACAATATATTTGTTTTGTAAAGAATTGGTGTAACTAATATTAATTTTTACGGCTTTAAGGATTGATATTTAGTAAAATCTAGAGCATTCGCAAACTTTTTGTATTTTTTTTAAAAAGAACAAACTCATGAATGGATACCGTTACCAATAAATTCAACTAAATTTTCTAATCAAATTCTTTTCGGAAATAGCTATTACTTTTTACAAATTTCGCTTTTTCCTTAAAAAAGCGAAGCGAACGCATTTAAAAAAGATGCAACGTATATGTATAGGTAGGAAATAAAATACATTAAAGGTAAACTATGCCTTCTAGCCTTAAATACTCTATGTAGTCACGACCACGTTCATTTTTCCTCTTCATTGGGGGATCTTTTCTTTCATGGCACTTCTAATGGATAAGGATTCCTTCGTTTCTCGTAAAAGTTTGCGGGGTTCTTTCATTAAAATTTTAGTGCTGTCCCATTATATTATAATAATATATAGGATAGCTCCATAGAAGTACATAGAATAGTTACTGCAACACTTCGTCTCATAGAAAATTTATTTTCAATGTTTGTTGTCATTTTTGAAAGAAGTATTTTCATAAGGAAAACGGCATGTACCTACTTCAACTTGCAAACGAATACTTGCATGCACTTCAATTTCTCTCTGATGGCAACCTCAAATTTTACAGCAAATGACTAGTAACGCAATTAACACTTTCATTTAAAATTATACTTGGTTTGCTTTGCTTTATGGAGTTTATTTTTGACAGGTTTCAGAAGAACACCTCGTCAGCAGTCAAGAGGATATAATTTCCATTATAAATTATATAAGTATTTTTCAACTACGTATAAGCTTCTTGTAAAACTCCTAATTCATGCATTCTAGACTATTTTGAAATAGCCCATAGATTTTCTTTTTTCTTAATTTGTTTTCGATAAATGATTACGAGTCATTATACCTCAATTTTGATTTGTTTGATTTATCGATTTAAAGGAATTGAATCCATTTATCATAAGACAAATAACTTGTCATTTCTTTCCAATCAATCTTTCATTTTTGTGTAGGTCACCGACCTTAAAATAGTTTTCGTAAAAGCAGTACCTTTCGTAATAATTTTAAATAAGTATTATCGCGTACTTTGGTTTATTTTTATCTTCGCTTTATTACATCGTTTTGTTATGCTATAATTCTCAACCAGCATATGACCATATGCACGTT
This sequence comes from Sinhomidia bicolor, assembly GCA_027743785.1. Classification (NCBI taxonomy): domain Eukaryota; kingdom Metazoa; phylum Arthropoda; class Collembola; order Entomobryomorpha; family Entomobryidae; genus Sinhomidia; species Sinhomidia bicolor. The sequence goes on from JAHZMT010005465.1 coordinate 9,865, forward strand.
ATTATAGTCATAATTAGTATACCTACTCTTTGTCGAATATTTTTACATGTAATTTTCTCTTGTTATTTTACAAAAGCTAAGTTAACGGTAACTTAAACCTATAGAGATAATGGCCGAAGCATAGAAATTTGATGAATGATATGGGGTCCTGAGGCTCTGACTACAGCTACAATATGTATGTGAATTCCCATCGGGTGTTTTCAAAAAAATAAAATTTATTTTTGCCAGTTTGTTCGGCAAATTTCAAGCTACAAATCAATGTATTTTGAACAGTAGTATGTGCAACAGACGATAAGTTAATAGCAATTTTGTTGCAAAGCATCAAAATTGATCAAATTATTTTTCATGTCCATATAAGAAACATTTTGGAACTCACCTTGTACAGCGCAGAGAAAGTTTAACATTTTCAAGAAACTTTTTTCACTTATTGCTGTCACCAGTACCTGCCAAATTTGCTGTCTCACAATTTTTAATTTTTTCTGGTATTGGCAATAATGGCATAATCCTTCGTCGTGACCTAAGTGTGTTCATTTTGTGATGCACTCAATGTTTTTTGCTGTTTTGTGACAAACCTGTACAATTTTCAACATGCTTAAACTGCTATCGTATAACGTTTTTAAAAATAGCTCTTAATAAAACGCTTGGAAATGGCTTTGGAACATTTCCCCATTTTCTGATCACGAGGGTCAGTTCTTGTAAAATTTATGTTGACTGATTTTACACGTCCCAGTTTT
>JAHZMT010005466.1:0-13472 GCA_027743785.1 Sinhomidia bicolor
GAAGATAGAAAGAAGGCATAAGGTTCAAGGGTAGCATAGTTCAACTCGGTTTTATTTGATTTCGTGATCGAGAGATAATAAACGTTTTACAATGTATATTTAGTTTGCTTAAAATGTTTTACTTTTGACAGTGTGTTATGTATACATGTATCCATTATAAAACCTTTGCATTGGTTATTATTGTATGGTCGCATTTAATTGTTGATATACATGAGTTTATTATCTTGGGAAAGTGTCCCGTTCAGTAAAAATGCGTTTAATATATATACTTTTAAATTCTAAAAAGTTAAATTTTCCAAACCACAAGGTCATTTAATTTTGTGTAGTAAATTGGTTTTTTTAGTCTACAAGTCAGGCCTACTGTTAAACATTGATTTTTTTACAATTTGCCTTCCACATAAAAGGAATGACTTGTATGCAACAATACAAGATAATGAGATATATAAATTTATAATAACTACAGTATATTATCTAAATACAGCACTTAATACTGGCGTACGTACATTACGAGTTATTAAAGTGAAAATCATGAACTGAACTATCTCATGAAACGGTACAATGTACAATACACACACATGAAATGAAACGATAATTTTGAAGCAAAACGAAAATGTTGACACGTGAAAAATTAAATGAAGAAACAAAACGTTCGTTTATAATTATGTATACCAGAACTACAAGACAAACTTTGTAAATAAAAAATTTATAACTTTTCAACCCGAATTGTCAGAATGCAGGTGTATATTTATCAATTAAGCAACAACAGCGGCTATTTTTGTGTTTTAAAAAATGAAAGGGATTTTACGTACTTAAAAACGACAATGACTTACAAGTTAATGGAGGAAGATAGAAAAAAATAATTGAAAGCAGTGATTATTATATATACAAAATTGTGACTGCATATATACATATATTACGAAAACCTTTTATTTTTTGTGTAAAATAAAATACTTTAATTCTATTCCCCGAAAAAATGATAACAACTAGAAAATAAATTGTATTCAAATTATAGTAAATTGCTACATTGCATACTTTGTAATTTAATTATATTTAAAAATTGAATTTGAAAATTTGCAATTTTCCTCTGTTCTACTAATGGTTGTTAGATTGCTCTGTCAATTAAAATCATTTTAGCAAGATTGACATGTGAATGTGATAATAGAATTTAATGATATCTAAGCATCTACGGAATACATGAGTGCATGCATGAGTGACAGAGGGCTTGTTGATGTTGGGATGTATGCTATCATTCTATTGATCTGTGTATGAGTAAATGTGCATAGATAACATAAATACATTGCAGTAAAAATGCCAGTTTGTAAAGAATATTAGAAAAAAATACAAAACAAAAAAGATGGGCAGATAAATTCTAGAAATAATGTAGTGTACTACGAAATTGACTGTATACTCTAATTATAATTCTATTGATTTCCATAATATGTCTATACACACATTATATATATATGTATACTATGTAGTCGGAATGGAATTCAGAATGAATGTAAAAAAAATTATGTGTGAGAGTGCATATAATTTAGAGTTAGACTTAAATTCAAGTTAGTGCTATGAATGCCGGTCGACTCAACTCTCTTTCTCTTTTTAAATGTCAACCATGTACATACAACTCATCTAGATATTTAATTCAGTTAAGAAAGAAAGGTTTAGAAAACAACATGATATATAAATACTAGGTATGTATATAGTGATAATAAAAGCTAAGGCCCCACCGGGAATCGCTAGCCTGGAATCCCACAAGATATTATGCAAACTGTAGAAATAGTCAGATGCAAAAGATACTCGATTGTAACCTTATTTCTATCCGTCTATAAATGATGAATTCGATATTCGGACAAGAGATGGGTGTTGGGTTATCACAAACATCTGTCTTTTAGTAAATGTTTTGTCACATATTTTTAAGTATTTTTGGTAAAAAAATATTGTGTATTGAGTGTAATTATATATACATACAATTAATGTGAGAAGGTGTTTTTAATTTTTATTTGCACAATTTGCTTTGTAACTAAAATGTGATGCAATCTAGTCTGGTTAAATGTTTTGTTAAAAAAAATCTCCTGGTTTTTATTTGCTTTTAAACAAAAAATAAACTGTATATAAAGGTAGCATAGTTCAAATGGTATATTCTTAAAGTTTAATAATCTCTTACTTTTCGAGTTTTAGTTAAGCTGAGTATGAGAAATATTAAATCATTAAAAAGAATTGTTGATTTACATTATAATAGTACATACTTTAGCATTCCACTTTTTCTCTAAACAATGATGCATTGTAAAGTGGATATACGTTCGTTTGAACTGCAGAAAATGGTTTCATCTTACAACTAACAATAAAACTTGTACATAGTAAAATGGAGAAAAGGTAGTTAGGACAAATACATATATATATATATATGGTAGATGACATAATATAAAAATATATTACTGCGTAATTAGTATTAAAAAATTACATTTCACTGAAATCAGGTATTGAACTTAAATCAGTATGCATTGCATTTCGTTGTATATAGTAGAGCATAAAAGCAATTAGCTTGTAAAAAAATTAAACTGTCGAAATGTATTTTACCGGCTGGAGTGGAAACTGTGGTAGTGGCAAGCAAGCAAAGCAGGTATCTTGTTGGTCAGATAATTTTACCATATACGTGTACCAACCTCTCATTTTTGTCTAGTACCTGAATATTTTGTTTCACATTCCACCAAATGATAATCAATTTGTGTTAGTCAGTGCGATACAAGCAAACTGCAATTTTATTGTTGTAAACACCCTTTATGTTTTTTTTAAAAAATACTTCAAATACCTGTATTCATCTCTGTATACATTTTAAGCGAAAAATATAAGTAATGAGAAAGTCATTACCATATGATTTTAAACGAGAGAAAACACTTCCATGAGGTTAATATACTTACAATAACTAAGAAAGGTATATAGACACATAAATATGTAAATACTACTAAAAATATATATATAAGAATTTAAAAAATTTTTATTCCTTGCATTTTTCATTATAATCAAAATGGAAATATGAAAATCCTACATTGACGGTGGTATATAAAATTTAGTATGTACGGATATTATACGAGAAAAGTGTAAGATTTTTTTTGCCCAAAGAAAAAACATTTTCAAAAGTTTGAGTAAAAGTTTTAAAATCATTTTATGAAAAGAAAACAACAATGTGTGTTTCAGTTTTCCTTCAAAATGTACATAGAATATATATATAATTGAAACTTGTGCTATAACAGAAAACGTATGATTAAATTCAAAAACGTGTGTGTAATATAATTTGAGAGAAAAAATATATTGTTTGCTACTCTTTATCATATAAGTTAAGATTTTATGGTTGTATTTGTGTAGCAAAGCATTATATATGAAATATGAAAAGTAAATTTTGTTGTGTGAACAGAAAAGCTATGTATATGACATATATAATGATGGTTATTTTTATCTTGTATAAAACTATTATTTTTATTAATTTAATATTTTATGACACATTTAAAAAAATTATATGGACTGACCAATCGGAAATAAATGTAACAAAATTAAATTTTACTTCATCATTATGAGCAAAGCAACATTATAAAGAAAATTTTACCAAAATCAATACTTTTTCTACAGGTTTATTTTTTGTTTGCAAATTTTTCATCTATCAGTACGAATTAACAATATGCCAAAGAACGAATTCAAGACAAACCTGTTGTTTGTTACCAGTGATTTTTAAAAACACGGGTTGCATAAATACCGCATCAATCAAAGGCATGCATTTTGCTGCATATAATTCCAAATAAGTGGTTTAGTGACTAGACCTTTCTCATCAATGGACAAGCTAGTATAGTACTATCTAGTGTCTATAAAGCTAGTACTAGCTATTTTTCTGGCTTCAGTTGCCTCTCAAACTGACCATTCCTTAATTGGATGACCAGTCATTTTGCTGATCAGTAAATGACTATGCATTTGTATATAATGGCCTATTATTAACAGCAAGGAATACTGAATTTTAAAAAGGCGATACGTCAGGCAAAATTTATTTATAATAGAGGCTCAGTCTGGTGGTATCTATTTATTTTCTAGTTCAACTATTAATCTAAAACAACTTTAAATTACTATAAATATATTGATTAGTTGTGGTCATTCAAGCATTGGCTAATATGGTATAAACTTTATTATGGCATTAAACTTTATGGCATTATTTACGAACCTTTAACCATTGTAAATTTGCGAAGCTAAAATCTCATACTTGGCTCAAGATTACGATTTCAATACTTGGTAGTCGAGAAAGCATTAAATACCAGCATTTGTGAAATTTCAAGTTGCATGTATTTTGCTCTTCTAATATTAAAGTCGATCGACTTTGATACATAATAGACTTTAGTTTTAAACATATTTAAACAATAATATAAATTAAATTGATTTTTATATAGGTACATATTGAGACTCTGACCTTTTCTTTTTAAGAGGAGTTGCTTTTTTATTTGGTATTGCTCGATTCAATATTCAAATATTCATACTGACAAATAAAGGTTACAATATAGTGCTTATAATAAGCAATCACGGTTTGATTTTTTCCCTAAACAGATGAACTCAAATAGTTTATAGTATGCATTTAAAATTTTATTTGCATGAAATCATTGCAGACATGCTAATTTTCATTTTAGTTGGCCAAAGTTATAAGAATACTTCATTTAGGTAAACGATAAATTGTTGCTTTATGCTTCATAAGTTTCTGTAATATTTGATTGGCTCCATAATTATTGTGATTTCAGGTTTTAAATTTTATTTTTAAGGCAAATAGAAGTTGCTTTGCCTTAAAAATTCCATTTTCAAATTTTTTATTCATTAATTTAAAATCCCCTGAAGGAGGTCCAGGATTGGGTCGAAATATTAGATTTAGTTTTTTGAATAAAAAAGCTTTTCAATTTTAACACTCGTCGTACTAATTTCATTTTGTATTAACATGTCTACAAAGTGGAAGCAACTTCTAACAAAACAAAAATGCCTATTACAAAACTTTTTATTTATTCACTCCACCAAAGCCAATAATTTATATTGTTACATTATTGCTATGCTGTTTTACTCGTTTTACTTAAAAATACTTTGAAATCTTATTATGAAAACAACATGTAAAAGCATAAATATTTTCCACCTTGAATATATGAGAATAAAGCTTTTTAAAATTAATTTTGATAAAAATACTTTCAATAAAAATGATAACATGATGCATTATATACGCGTAAGAACACCTTGTTATTAACAATAAGAAGGAGATTTGAAACGTTCTATTACAATTCTAAGACGTTTGACAACAGATCTGTCTGCAGAAAAAGCATTCAAGCGTTTTTCATGCATTTCACGATTTCGCCTGAGTTCATCTTGTGCCATATAATGAAACTGCTTCATTCAGCCGGCTGTTACAGACAACTATCAGCAGAGGGTACCACTACCAATTTGACATTTCTTGTGGCGTCTTTTCATAGTTTTAGCGAAATCATTTCATCACAAAAAATACATATGAGCATTTCTTGAAAAAATAGGTATGGCTGCAATAAAAAACATTGTATTCTCAAAGTATTGTTTAATACTACTTTAATTAATTAATTTTAAAAAATTACTTTCATTTATTGACTTTATTGCAGATAATTTGAGCATGATGACTTTTCTTGGTTGTGATTAGCCAATAATTGATACAGTTAAGCGTGCAACCTTGTTTTATAAACAATGCTAAAAGGTGATTACAGTAATTTAAATTTTGTTTGTCCGTTTTTCGTAATGCTCCATTCATCACTTTACAGTTTAAACTGCATCATCGTCAAACAGTAATTGACAATGAATGAACTAAAATTGCAAACTACAAAATTTTGTAAAAAGTGAAAATCACCATTAAAATTTTATTTTACACTTTTTGCTTCTGAACTGCTGTTTACCTAATCCCAAACAAGACCTTGCAATGATAAAACCGTATTACTGCATTACAATGTGCTCCTGTGCCATTCCCTTTTTTTACAGTTTACGATCTTCTGCGCGTTGCTGATAGTCGCATTCTGGAACTATCATAATTTTTTATATCTTTGCTGTCGCAGTTCTAGAAGAAAACGAGAAACTTGAAAAGGCAAAAAAATATTCAAGTGGCTTTTTTCAGACTTTACTTTTCACAAGTGTAAACTCTAGACGCAGTATATGGAACGGAAAGACTTTAGTAAAAAAAATAGTTTGCTATTCTCCATGCGGCCTTAACATATCACAGTATTAAGAAGCACACACAAGAAACATAAAAAGTAAAAAAAAACACAAAAAGGCAGTAGTCAGCACACGCGGCTGAACGCATCAAAAAAATTTTTTTTAGCAACGACTAAAAAAGGGAAACTTTGTAGTAGCCATTGCCACACCACCAGACCAAAGTAATAATACAAGCTAAGATTCTCTAATATAACTGGCAACATTTTTTCTTGCTATACAACCGCACAAACAGAAAAGCCCAATGACAGTGGCACATGCAATGCGTGTGCAACTTATAATACCACCACCATTTCCTACATGAACAAAACATGGTGCGATGTTGGGAGCATAATAATAATAATAATAATTCTCACAGAAAAAAAATAATGCAAGCGAGTTATAGGGAAAGCAAGCTACTGCCGCCGTCACCTCCATGTCCATTGCATTGCTCACATTTTTTTACAACAACAGCTAGAAAAATCCCAAGAACTTGATTTGAAAAGAGTATAGTAGTAGTACCGTAAATAAGTTCACAATAAAATGAAGGATTTTGCAATGGAAATAATATATATATAGAGAGAGGGAAAAGGTGGATAAGTTCTCGTTTTAGTTTACCACCTCAACACTAAATGTAAAGAGAAAGAGAGAGAGAAAAAAAGGAAAATGCCCGCACTGACCGACCGAGCAACAAACAAGAAAAGTAAAGTAAAATACGAAGAGTAAGAGAGCATGCTGTTCTGTGGTCTCTGTTTCGCTTTAGTGCATACCGCTTTTTTTTCTTTGCTTCTCTCGCACCAGCTAACTCGCATCGCATACCACTCACTCCAGTGCTCTACTCTCAGGTCTACTTTCTCCATGTCTCTTTATCTTTTCCTGTCTTTTTCTCCAACTCTCTCTCTCTCTAAAGCACAACTTTCCTTCTCATCCTATCCAGTTCTATTTGAGACATTGAATGAGGAGCAAAGCCGTGTCTTTTTCGTCCATTCTTTGCTCTCGGTTTCCATGCTCTTTAGTAGTAATAATAATTACTTTATTTCCATCACTCGCCATTAGGCGTAGTGGTGTCTCTTTCCCATCTCGTATAATATAGCTGTTCCAGCATTTAAAGTGCAATATTTCTAATAGACTGAGCTAATGGACACCGTCACCGAATGAAACGCACTGGAAGCTTGATTAGGAAGCGATGCAGTAGCTGTGTTTTAAGTGAATTAGTAGTGTCACAAGAGACCAGTGCAGTGAGGTTATTATTATTATTTCTATACAACATTAACGCAGTTGCTCGGTATGCGGCCGTACCCCCAGTCAACTTTCTCTGATGGTGATGATGATGCTCTCTTTGTACATCACAACCTTTGTCTGTTTGTATGTGCTTGTTGTGTAAGTTGAATTATCTTGAGGGAATTAGAAAGGAAAGAAAAAATATGTATATATTTCCAATTCTAAAAGTGTAGTAGGCGTCGTGCATGTGTATTTATTGAGGAAAGTGTGCTAAATACTCGTTTGTAAAAAAAGTGGAGATACCTATTCCGTTTTTGTGTTTAGGTGAGTGGTGGGTTTTCTTGGAAATCCATGAAAAAATTCTTTTATCCGTAATCAGAAGTTTCACGTACCGACCGACATCAGCCACACCACCACACCATGTGCATTCAGCATTCCATACATATCCCGGGACTATTTCTATAAAAGTCGAAAATTACATATAAAGTAAAGGTGTGTAGGGGCCGGAAGTCCAAAAGCAGAAGCTGCTATACAGCATGCTGCCCATACAACTATATACCACTTACTCTAGATTATCAATAAAGAATAATATAAATGTTACCAACAATACTCTGAAAATTAGTGGCAACTGACGTAGGAACAAACAAGAAGGATTAATTCTTATGTTTTTTTTACTTTACCTTGCCACACGGCAAGACAAGCATCAAAAGTCTTATGAAAAATATATTTTTAGCATGATATTCTGAAAAAGTGAAAATAGCAGAGTAGTGGTTATGCAACCTCCAAAAATAATGGGCCCTATAAACATTTATGTACTATGAAAATCTACATGAAAAAAATTGAATCGAATTCCAGGAAAAGGATATAAAAAAGTTTTCAGTGTTTGTGCATTTACTTTCGGGGATAATAAATAGATATGTATTATACCTAAAGAAAAGAAGGAAAAAAGTTTTCTACTTCTTTTTTTCGGTTCATTACTACTTGCATCAGGAAAACCAAAATAAGAAACAGCTATACATACAAATACATACATACAAATGAGTCAATTGAGGAAACGTTTAGTGAAAAAAAGTTAAGACATCACGTCGCCAAAAATTACTAGTTTTTCCTTAGAAAAACCTAAAACGTTCCTAAAACTACAACACTACTGCAAGTAATGGAAAATTCATGGCGTTGAAAGACTTTTGGTGAAAAGTAAAGTTTGCAGAAAAAAATGAACTGGGCGGAAAAGAAACTAGAGATTGGAAAAAAACTGGAACACTTGCCAGCCGCCGCAAACCCGATGAAATAATATACCTGCTTATTATCAGCTTCCGTAAATAATAATATGAATTTTCTCGCCAAACGAATTAGAATTTTTTCTACAAGTCTTCCTTTTACTGGACGATAACGTCATGACGCGGCGACGCCACTTTTGTAAGTGCAGCAAATTTTGTAAGGGACACATATAAATGATGTGTACATACCTATAAAAGTTTTAAAACATTTATGCTGCATATATAAATTTTGTGGTGTGATGTGATGTCGACCATACATGATAATAACGGCGAAAAGTTACTACTCTATTATTCCAGTATAGTAATATATAGGTAGAGAAAGCATTGTGTACTCATTTTTAAAAAAAAAAAGAAAAAAAACCGGAAGCAGTGTGAGAAAAAGGAGAGTCATAAATACATCGTGCCAGTGATGCTGATGGTACTACAGCAAGTTGGGTTTGCGACGAAAAAGGATGATGATGATGAAGGCAAGTTGTGCACTACTACTGCCGCTCTTTCCAATTCCAAATATTGAAGCTGACGATGGTGATACTACTACTACTGCTACAATTTCAACTAGCACTGACATAAAAAAGCAGCAACAACAAAAACACAAACAAGAAGACTACCAAAGACGACAACGACATCATCATCAGCAACAACTGAAACTTAAGCTGAAAGAAGAGCAGCAGCAGCAGTGGCAAAAGCTTTTACCCGACATGTAAGTAAGTACGTAAGTATGTATATATAGTACCTTTTACCAACTTCAACTTGCTAAAAAATGAAAAAACAAAACGCATACATAATATTTATATTTCACAATAACACCCGTCTACCACACTAGTACCACAGCATATTACTTTTCTACACAACACCAGCAGCAGCATTAACCTTATTTTCGTGGAAAATTTATATTATTTTTTATACGTTTATAATAGTAACAATATAACAGTAAGGAGGCAGCAAGCAACACTTGAAACAAGAAAGTCGGAAAAAAGCAAATAGAATGATAAAGAGAGAGAGAAGCTAGGGAGAAAGAGGAAGAAAGTTGTGAAAAAAAGAAGCATAAAAGTCGCGCGGTTGTAGTGAAAGATAACAAACATTCTTTTTTCCCTCTGTTTGCTGCTGCTTTAATGTTCAAAAGTGATGGTGATGATGATGATGATGAGAGGGAGGAGTAGGAGGAGAAGGAAAATGCTAGCCACTGCCAACAAAAAAATATAAACCATTTTTACAAACGTTGAAACTGAGAATGCAATACGTGCTGCCTGAAACTTTATACTTTTGTTGGTGCTGCTGCTGCTGCTTCTTAACATTTTTGACTTGTCTTCTTCTCTCTTCTTTCTGTGACTCGGTATGCCGTGAAATTTTCAGAATCAACATTCAACATTGGCAGCTTCTCAAAAGAAGGGAAACAGGATATGTATAGTAGTTAGTAGTATGGCTGGTAGTAGTAGTAAAGTAGCGTGTTGTAAAACGAACTGGTGTGGAAGAAGAGCCTTTGTGACAGCAGCAACAGCATCGGTATAGATAAGCACAAAATGAATACAAAAAGAGGATGAGGACGGGTTGGAACATTTCGAATATTTGAGAAAGTTAAAAGTTAGAAGTGGAGAAGTTGAAAATTTAACGAGTATTGACGAGAAATTGGTCATGTGCTTAATCCGTGTACATTGTTGTGCCAGAAGAAGGAAACAAGGCGTGGAGAAAATAGGAAGGAAGTTTTGCTGGTAATTTCATCTTTCGGCATTGTTCTTAAAGAGCAAGAGTTTTAGGATTATTTTTTGAGTTTAGGCATCCACCAAAGTCAGTTATGGATGAATAATGATGATGAGTGTGTAATAATGATAATGATGTAATATGGAACTTGTTCTTAATTTTTATTATTTATGACTTATTAGAGTGAATGATGCCGGGAGGGGCGGATGATTTATCTCGCACTAACAAGAAAAAGTCTATGGTTGTCGTTTCCGACATGGACGGTGTCACTAGAGCAGCCGCCACTTCTAACTCTGCTAGAGGCGCATCGAATCGAGGGGGTGGTGGTGATGATGGTGGTGGTGGGAGAAGAAGAAGAGGATCAGGATCCCATAAAAAGCCCCTAAGGGACATTGAAGGGGAACCCAGATACACGGGGAGAGAGATGAGACTCACTGCTGCAGTAGCGATTCTTACTATTGTCTTGTTTGGATTGGCTGCTTTTGTCGCAGTTTCGGGACCCTTGACTGGACTTTTGAAACCAGTAAGGAAGAAAGATAATCTAGTCCTTTTCAACACATACGTAAATTAAGAATTTTCAAAGACAGTTTGTACCACTTTGGACCAACCCCTTTCTGTCGAACGGAATAGATAAAGGAAAAGTTGTTGAAAGAAAGCAGAACATTCCTTTGCTTTAATAACATGGCCTGTCTTGTTCATTTTGAAATACTTTGATGGAAATATCAGCACATTGTGATTATTTATACATGCCACATTTTCCTTTCAACGAGTTGAATGTTCAAAAAAAATGTTTTTATAATGCAGTATAGTTGACATTTGAAGGAAGATTGTAAAGCTACTAGTGACTATTAAAAAAGTTTTGATTTTTGAAGTGATAAGAGTTTCAGGTTAGATCAAACGACTTCATTCCATTGGAACATGTAAAAGGCGGTCGTCTAGATTTGAGATAAAAAAAACAACATAAAACCCATTGTTTGTATAAAAACAGTCTTGTTGAGATGTCGAGTCTTTCTTTACATTGTACGAACGACATGATGATAAGACGGCAGCATTTTCATTATACACTCTCGTTCAAAGTGCTAGAAAAAGTATTTCTTACCCTGGCCTACATCGTTAGTCTTTTTTGGTATGCACCCTACTGGTTGCAATAAATTTCTTATTTCTTAATCCTCGAGAGTTATGTACAGCTCAATAATATAGCAAATCACCATTAGTATAAGGTGCAGTAAACTTTATAAAGTACTATACTACTATGAAATTCTTTTTATATCTAAGAGAATGTCAATCAGATGTTTTTTTTGCCTTTTGGTCATATATATATATATAGGCATTTATTACGTAATGATAAAATCAATATTGTGAAATTGAGTTTTTTTAAAAAGCATAAAATGCCTATCTATTGAATAATATTTTACTTTTCGCATTCTTTTTTTTTAATTTTTTTTACGCTTAAGATTGATATTTCCGTGCTGAAGCAAAGTTTTTTGCAAGAAAATGGATTGATATTTGAAAAAAACTACTTAAAGACTTGACATGCTTTTATTGGATATTTTAACACTAATATTTTTGCAAGTCAACTTTACGTGTTTAGCTTTGGTTTAGCTTGTCTGCTTCACGGAAAGTTAAAAACAGTTTTACATTTTATTAAATGATTGTTCATACTTACTAGCAGCATAAAGTTTTTTTTCTACTCAAGTGGCAAATATGGGAAACGTAAAGGGATATACCTACATATTGACCGACCTACATTATGCAATACGAATATGTGTAGGACTTTCTGACTATCTACTTCGCAGTTTTTTAAATCAAGTATTGCACTTACAGAGGAATGTTTCATTGCATTATTTTTGCATTTACTTTGAAAAGAAATGCTCTCATTGAAAAGCCCGTCGAACGTAAAGTTTTCGTTACTAGCACATTTAGAGTCAGTGATAGTTTCTTGAAAAAAATGAAATGAAGTCATCAAACTGAAATAGCTACTATACTCCTACTACTGACTACCGACTGGAAAGGTATTTTGAAAAATTACTTTCACAAAACGGCTATAAATAAATATGCAGGTTGCAAACGCGGAAATTTGATTACCCATCATCAATTTCGTAATAAATGTTATCACTACACTCTACGCTGTTTGATCTTTATTGCTTGCATCATCATCTATAGAGCTGTTCATTTTTTTTCATCTTTCAAAGAAGCTGTTGTTGTTGTTGATAGCTGATATTGCCATTACAGTATTATTACCTCAATGATGATGATGATGATCAGTGATCAACACTACCACCATAATATGTATTTTTAGTATACCTACATATGTACATATGTCTTATATGTATGTATATTAACTTTTTTATGCTTTCTGTCCCATCAACAGAGGTGTTTGGACGAACGACTTGGATTTGCTGGGCTTTGTGACTCAATGGAATGCATCGATATTTCATATCGTTCTGTTCATAGTGCAAACTTTAGTACAGACCCATGTCAGGACTTTTATCATTTTGCCTGTTCCAAATGGCAAACCAAAAACCCCATTTCCGAGGAACAGCTCTATTTGGCAGCCAATATCAATCAGCTACGAGACAGTGTGGACAGTTTCCTAAAAAGTATGTTTTTTCTAATACTTTGCTTTTCCCACTTTACAAAAGTAGATGATATTTTTTCTACTCTAAAAACATGTACTTATACTAACATGCTATATGTACATAAGTAACGGGCAAAAACCTGCAAAATATTTATTTCTCCCGAGAATGGAGAAAAATGACTTTTGTTTTCGGGATTTGGAAAATAATCCTCCTCGTGTTGCATGTCATGCATATCCTTTCAATTTGTTTTCTGTTGCTTGCTATCACTTCCGATTTTGAGCATGATAAAGTTCCTCCCAAGACACCCCTTGATTCTATAAGATATAAGATATTAGTTCTGCTGCATTCTAAATACCTACCTATGTACAAACTCATTTTACCTTGTACCTGTACAAAACTGAAATGCATGCATGGTTTTCGACAAACTTTTTTTCCCCGTTTCTCTCTGTCACACTGACCGGTTTCCTTCAACTAAAAGTGA
>JAHZMT010005467.1:0-11614 GCA_027743785.1 Sinhomidia bicolor
GTAATTGCTCAAATCGATTAATATTTGCATACTACGGTTACATAGGTATTCAACTGTATCACACCTACCTATACACTACAAAGTAAGAAAATTAGAATATTTGTATAGATATCAATTCATCAACAGCATTGGTTAAGACACCAGTTTATACTGTGCAGTAACATTTGTCATACAGTTTGTCGGTATACTTGAGTATATGTATACCTATATATTCAAAATGGAATATGCTCATATAATAATAATAATAATAAATGTTAATATATGTATAAAGTGAACATTACTACAGAATTATTTTTCTTTTTATCGGTCCGTCTTTTGGTAGCGAGCGCGATCCATGATCCATTCTATTTTCCTCCCCCTTCTCCGATTTACGAAAGATGAAACTGACAGATTAGCTTAGTTTGATATAGCGCCATGCAAAGGGACGACACATGAAAGGAAAGCGCCTTATTACTTATTCTATTCAAAAATCTTACGCTTCTTCTACTCTTCTGCTGATGAGTAAATTGAACAGGCCTGATATGTTTAGTAAGTAGTAATAAAGAGTGATCCACTATTAAATATACAATATACTTTTCTTCAGCTCAAGTGCTAGTTTGGTGTGTCGGTATTTATGCTGATGCTGACACTCTTTTAGTTACTATGCTGCCGTTGATTATGATGATGATGATGATGATGATTAAAAAGATATGGTACATCGGTTGCAGAGATTTCTGGTATAGAAGCAGAAGCAGCAGCAGTAATTTAACCTTCTTTTTTGTCCACGCCAACAAAACCCTACATTGCCTACATGACGATGGGATGTACCGCTATATTATTGCTGATGTTGTCTGATTTTTTTAAGTACTTCGAAAAACTACTCGATAAATGTCGAGGAGGAAAATGAGACTTTTTTTTACTACTACCGCTATGTATATTACCACCACTACTACTGCCAGATTAAATACAAATATACATTTGTTGTAGCAATAGTTGGTAATAATGTACATACAAAAATACAATTTTTCTGTGATTTAACGGCATCATGTGTATATACATCATAAAAAATGTACACAGTAATCACTCACATATTTTTATGCATGCGTGCAGTATGCATTATTATCACTGTTATCAAAAGAGTCTAGGTATTTTATTTAGTCTCTTTGGGGGTCACGCAATCACAAATACGGAGAGCAGCGGTTGCGGCATTCAGGAGGATAACGCACATAAAAATACTTATCAAAGGATCATCTCCTCTCCTGTCGAGTCAATATGACAAAGCTGTACAACAAACAAACAGACAAACAAAACGATACTTTTTTTATCCTTCAGTCCTCTGATGTGTGTCATGATGTTCATGACGCAGATTCTCAATTAATTACAAGTGCATACTACTACTTATTATTATCATTATCGTTGTTATCGTCGTATGATTTCACGATTCTTGAACTTTGTCCGTAGAAAAAAAGAAGAGTATTTTCTCAATGAGATGATATAGTAATAACTTATATTAATGATAGCCATTCGTTTTTTTTTCATCTTCTGAATTTAGTAGAGCATATAGAGCAACTCGTCCATTACCAGTGAGTAGATGAGAGAGAGAAAAAAAAGCATTAAAAAAGCTCAAGTACACACGTTGTTGTCATTTCATTGCCAACTGTAAAATCTTTCTTTAAATGGCCAGAAACTCGTAAAACAGAACAAAAAGCGCGTACACAGCGCTTGAAAAGGGTAGTACAACACGGAGGAGCAAAACGCTGAAAAGAGTAAAATAAATAATAATAATAATATCTCTGCATCTTCATCAGAGCCATACCTTTTGCCGATTTCTCCACCGTTGCTGTTTTTATAATGGCCCAAAATCATTTTTTATTTAAAACGATATTGGATGCCACCACTTATTGCCAGGTCTGTCTTCTTTTGAATTGTTGCCCTCTTGTTCGGCCACTACTATAGATATTTTTTATTCATCCAGCATGTATCCAGTTAGCATCATAAAAACTTGTTGTTTTTTTTGATGATGACAGTATTTTTTTGGGATTAAAAGAGTTGTCTGTAAAAAGAATAAAATACGATTATTATGTTATAGCTTTTTAGTACATTTGTGTGGGCACAAGGAGCGGTAGTGATATATAATATGTTTGTGTGTGTAGTGATTTCAAATGTGCATATAATCTGCCAGCAGTAGTGCGCCTACCATTACCAAAACAGTATAATCGCGCAAAAAATATATATCTACTTATTAGCAGAGTCGTCAATGTTATATGTGCGTTGCGTGTATGTGTGTTTTGGGATTGTCATATAGATATAATGTCATTATTAGTATCGAAAGAAACAATATTATCATTTTTAAATGATGAAATAAAGACATTTATTTCTAAGGTGTGATTAGCTCTAATGAAAGTTGAATAGAAAAGACGGTAATTATTTCATTTGAGCTTTTATTTATTTATTTTTGTAAAAAAGGAAGAGCAGCTTCAGTACAGGAATTTTTTTACTTGTCATACCTATTTATATATATGTATACATATTACAAGTAACTAATATTTAGGGTGTGTTAATGACGATGATGACGATCGTGATCATGATGAACTTTATTCAAAGCCTCTTTTTTTCTGACGAGAAATACAATAATAATAAATACGTGTCACTCGACACATACGCATGACACATATATACATATGTATGTATATATATATTCTTTTCTCACAGATGAAAAGTGTGTGTGGGCATGTTTGAAGCGTGAAGAAAAAGTAAATTGTCAAGATTAGAGCCTCTTCTCTCATTTACCTAGAAACAAATCTCAGCTGAAATGAAATAATAAAAAAATACTCCCATGAATAAAAGGCACAAATGTTTTTTTTTTTGCTCTTTTGCTCTTTCTCTCTCTCTCTCCCTCTCCCCAGCACTGCGTATTTCTCGCTACACTCTAGTGAGTTTATTGGATGATGACGATCCATTTATTTTGAACAAGTTACTTTTTATAGCAACAGCATACCATGTCACGAATGTCCATCTTCATTTGCGACGGTGCAATTGTAAAATTAGGGTAGGTTTCCAAGACTGTCGCTCAAATTGAAGATCCCGTCAAGATACTACTATTATTACCCTCATCATCACCACCACCATCCTGATGACATGGTGGCATGGTATTCAAGGATGATGATCATAACTAACAACAGAAAAGAGCAAAAATGATGGGGCTAGAAGAAAATGGAGAGAGAGAGCGAGAGAGATAAAAAAGATATATATATTTCATTGCTATGTACAGAAAAGAAACCTCTTGGTAAAACTGTACTGCTGAACAATATAAATAAACGTCTCTCATTCGTTTCGTTGGTTCATAATATTTTCAAGCTTTTCAAGTGCTCAAGTTCTGCGTAAACAATTTTTTCCTCTGTCGTTCGTTCTGCTTTTCTATTTCAAGAGAACTTCCCCAAAAATCCAATCAATTTGGGTAGAGATTCTTCCAGGAGAAGAGACAAGTTTTTATACACGTCACGTTCCCAATCATGGCTTCCAGCTCAAGCATTCCTGCCATATTTTATAGATAGGTATTATTAATATGAAGTTGATAATAATAATAATTGTTAATAATAAAAATAATAATATTACTAGTTTTCCACTACCAGGACTGCCATCAACCACTAACACACAACTGGATCTCTAGAGAGACACCGCAGCGCTGCTGCTACCAGAACAGTTACATATTACATACCTATGCAAATATACTCAAGCAGAGACAGAGCGACAACGTTATTAAGAAGCGAAAATTATTGTGCCACTTTATACAAGTGACTGCGTCCGTCCGACTCTCTGTCAGCACGACGTATGTATTTTGAAAACTGTAATTCCATTTTCCCCAATCAATTATTGATTCCACTGAGACCAGCTCTTGTTCAATTTGGAGCTCCAACACTCAACGACAACTTGAACTACTACAGTTATGATTTTAAATTTTTATGCATACACGAAGTATGCAAAATTATACATTGTGTATGTACATAGATACATATAACACATCTCCGTATAAATATCATTTAATAAAGAGTATTATAAAAAGTCGTTTCCTCTTCGTCGAAGATTGGCATATGCTCGGTGTATCCCGTGAGGTTTTCGCTAGTTCCGTACATTTCGATTATTCGCTTTATTTACTTTACTAATGTAGACCAAAATACGTAGTGTACATGCATAAATGAGCATTAAAGTAGGCAGTTTTCCTGAGAATTATATATGAAGAAGGAACACGACCAATAAATTTCATATTTACTTACCATTTCTGTGCTGTGCGCACTCAAGGGAGTTCCCTTACACATTTAATCATAATACTTCATGTGTGATGAATGATGTGATGAAAATATTCTCTTCACTTTCATCAAACCAATTCTCCAACTTGCTGATGAAATGAAGCTTATGGAAATTTATTTGCTTCGTACCATCACCGTCCCTTGCAGCACAGCAATATGCGAATGATAGAGACTCTCAGCAGTGTACCTTCAGATATTTGAATATTTCCGAGCACACACATACCGAGAAAATCCAGAAGACAATCTAGCTCCAAGTGAGCTATGTTCAGTCAAGCGGAGCAAATAACATACATACGTTGTATGTAAATGTACATTGTTAAGTTCATTCATTCATTCAGGGTCAAATAACATGATCCTCGAAAACTCTTCCAAGATGACACTTGCCATGACACCCACATACATTTATTATCCAGCAACACAGAAAATTTCATACACACGACAAGCCACGAGGAGAATGTGATGTGTGTGTGCGCTTTTATGGGCATCAACACACACTCTGTTTAATTTTAAATTGGCAGGCATGCATAATTCACTTGAGACTTAAATTCAAATATGTGGTGGATATTACTTACATATTTTACTTATGAAATACATATGGTTTTTTACACCGCGCAGTCAAAATACCAGGCATAACTATTAAGTATATAACTTTTAATAAATAAAACGGCGAAAAGGACTAGCGTAAATAGTAGAAGAAAAGAGTCTTGGAAAATTTACAGCGTGGAACATCAGCAGCGTAATAATGTGTACCAGCATTTAATAAGACATTGAACATGAAGGCTTAAAAATGAATTAACAAACAACAAACCTGGCCATCATGGCACTTACTGCATTGTTGTTCATTTTTTAAAAATTTACCTCATCATCACAAATATACTTTTTGTTTATGTCAATCAATTCAAAAAGGCATTTTTCTTTTCCGGTAAAAGATTTATGAGTTTCTTGTTGTTGTGCAATGCAATGCGGAATATTTTCCAACCAGCAAAACGTCCCAGTATCCATATTTATGTACATGTGCAAACAAGTAACAAAATACAGGATAACAATTTTACCCAGAAAAGGTGACTGACAAAAAATAAATACTTCTTTGATGTAAAATGAAAGATGCTCATGTTTGTGTGTGTGTTTGTATGTATAATAAGCATATCCATCTGTACACACAACAATATAATATACACAAGTGCACGCATGTAGAAAATCTTTAGCAGAAAATGGAAAAATCCTGAACATACGTTTTTCCTTAAATTTCTTTCTTATAAGTCATCTTCCTCATCATACTATACACCGCATGAATGCACAAGTGTAATAATAATGTGGAGAGAAAGAGTTGCTACATACATGGTGTGTGTTGGGAAAAAGTGCTAGGAGACATTCATAGTTATTTAATGCGTGTCTTGGGAAATATTATGTATGTATGTATGTATGTATGTATGGGAGCAGTCATCCAGCTCGTCGAGACTCCCTGGAGGTCTCTTCTTCTTCTTCGAGTTGATTAAATGCTCGACATTATTCACACACAGCTCGCAATCGCAATTATATTTTCTTTTTCGTGCGGGAAACTTATATGGTGAAACTTTTCTAGTTTGCAGAAGAGAGAAATATAATTTTCTGCACATCTTGATTGCCGCCGCCGTGATGAAGACACTGCTGTTGCCTAAATACAATTTTTTTTACAAAAAAAAGATCATCATCATCATGTTGATCGCATGGTGAATTAAACTACTATATATTATTATAGGCGAGGGATGCAAAAAAATGGAGAAACGTAACTATGTACAGACATACTGCAATTTAGCAGCAAAGTATCAAGAGACGCATGCATGGTTGGATGCTGATGATGACGATAATGAAGAGATGGATTTTTTTTCTTCTTCTGAATACTCAATACACACATGTTAATATTTTCGTTTAACGAGAAGAGAGATACACGCAGTGATGCGAAATGCAACGGAGAGATGAGAAAAATAACCAAGAATTGATGGTTGACGATTCAATTAACGAAACTGTTAAAGGCTCTTTGTATGAATGTTAATGAAGACACACGTTTTTGTTGTTCTTTTTCTCCTTCCTCTGCTACACAGTTCTCTGCTGCTGCTGCTGCTGCTGCTGAACGAGTACGTGAACATCAGAATATCAAAAAAAAAAAACAGTTGAACTCGGCTCAAGTTTTAGATCGTAGTCAGCCAGCCAACACTCTTACTTTTTCGTTGATCAGACAGAAGGCTTCAGACGGCTTTAGCAATAATAATAATAATAATAATCAAGTAACCAACATAACACCATGTAGCCATTTTATTCTGTTTTTATGTATAAGAGCTACGTGTTTAATATCATTTTATTCTCCGTTTTATTAACAATCATTCTCCTTCCTTTTCTCTGTCTCTCTGTTTGGATTTTTTTTGAATGCCAACAGCCTATTCAAAACTGAGTGAGTGAGGAGGACATGTGTACTCATTCATACAGCAGACATTTGAAAATAACTTGTAGGTAGTCATGACTGACTAATACTCATTTATATTCACATATACACAGATATTATGACGATGATGGTAATGCTGCTGAGGAGGACAAGTCGACAACTATTTAAGTTTAAATTGCAACTTTCAAAAGGGCAGTGCCTTTTGTGACGGCAAGTCATCCTCATCAACATCATCATTATCATCGTCACCATCACATCTTCTTCTTTTCTTAGCCTCTTTTCAGTTGATTTAAAAGCTCTCGTATGAAAAAGAAACAAAAATAATAATGCCGAATAGATTGCCATTATTAACTAAAATTAGAGGTGGATTTTTTTTCAGAATTTTAAAAACATTGTTTGTCTGTATGTCTTGCTCCTTATTACACCGTGAGTACATTGTAGAATCCTTTTGATCTTCAATTAGGTTTTACAAGTCTCTGAATAGTGATAGCGATTTAGTAAAAAATGGAGACTTAAAAGTTGGTTTAAAAAATATCACATAAAGAATACCGACATACAGCCGACATGGCGCTACTTTTGTACTTTTTTATTTAATTTTTTTGTAGCTGCTGCTGATATAGTATTCTTTATGATATAGATGATAAAACGGACACTTTAATTTGCCAAAGCCTTCCTTTTATCCTGTCTTCTTCCTTTCTTTCGCCCGTCGTGAAGAAGAAGACCTTATCACTATTTGGTGTCTTGCTGCCACCTCCTCCCTCTCTTCTTCTTTTATCCACCTCACAAAGAGTATGTTATCGTTTTACAAAAAGATCCTTAGCGAAATCTATCCATGAAACTGCATCATCATATACGTACATACATACATACTTTGCTCACATAACATCTAATAATAATAATATGTGTAATCACTCATTCATTCATTCATTCATCCTCAACTCTTTTTTTAAAGGAATGAAAGTGAATTTAATTATTTCACGGTCGACGGGAATGACGGCAGCGAATTGTCTTGCTCTTTTGTTTTCACGTTAGATATCTAGGTACACACATTTACCTATGCATATGTGCTATAATCCTGTATATAGTAATAGTCATAGTAGTAGTACTGCTTCTTGACGATGAGACCTTAACAAAAGCGTCATTATTTTCCGAGCAAGTAAATAAGTACACAAGAGCAAAATGAACGTTGGCTCGTCGTCGTAACCAAGTAGTGTCAAGTCAAGTATGCCTCATGTAATATCATCCATTTTGACGTTTTTTTATTGCTTCTGCTCCTTCTCTTGTAATAAACAAGTGGTTACAAATTACACTTGTTGTATGTAACATTGTCAGTTTCAATGGAATCATCTTCGTCTTCATTTCGCTGCTACGGCTTGAAAAGAATATTATTGCACATTATACACACACTCACAACCTCACAGCAGCAGCGCAGAGAAAAGTGAACGGACGACTACATACAACAACATAAACAATATTTTTGTTTTTAAAAAACCGGCTGCATGCTCACCTTGTACTTTTTCAGTAATTAAAACGTAAATAGGTATGCTCACAGTCTTTTTGATTCAGTTTCAACAACACAGTTTTGGGCTTTGTCAAGGTAGCTTTAGCGAAATATTTTTATGTGATGGTAATAGGCAAAAAATAGTTGTCACATAAACAGTTTTAGGTGTGTATATATATTCCACGCATTGTGAACTTGACTAGCGCTATCGTTATAAGCCCTTGTTCACTCACTGTGCTGTTCTAAGAACAGTTTCCTTCCATTTTTAGAAAACACTCTTTTGTTTTTGTCATCTTTTTTGTGCCCTCTACTCAAAATACAGTTATGCGTTTTTTATTTTATATAAAAAAAGAATCTTTTTGGTGGTACTGAATTAATGACAAGTTAAAGGGAAATGACCACCACGTCATAAGAGTCAAGCCCTCTTCTTATGTTTGTGTGTGATTATGATAGGCGGAGGAGAAGGTGGAACGATAGCTTAGTCGAAAAAAGTGGCATGTGGTGCAGAAGGAGCATGGTGACTTGGTTAAGGTAATGGCAATCTTAGAAATCTAACAAACTAAACTGAACTTGAGGTCATCATTACATATCAAATTCATACATCACGTCACACACGCATTATTATCGTTATTACTATTATGATGGTTTGAAAAATACTGTTGTATATTTTTATACCACCACCACCACCACAGCATGTTATATATTATGCAATAATATAGATACTTATTATTATTATTGTGTGTGAATGAGTACCTATCTAATGATAGGATGTTAAAACAGAAAGGAAAAAGTTGTCCGCGTTCGCTCGCTGCTGCTGCTAAGTGTTTGCTTGTGTGCGTTTTTGATGAACATTTCAACGTCGATGATGATGATGCTGATGATATGATGATGCCGTGTTATAGGTGAGGCCTCTATGAAACCGCTGTGCACTTTTGTTGTTATTGTTGATAAGTAATACTTTATTGCACGAAACCTTCAAAAGGATCCTCTCGTGTCACGCATATTTTCTGTTTTATCTTTTAATGTGCCTACGTGATTTTACGATATTATTATGCACACTTATATAATATGGCATTAGTGAGTGTACCTAGATTGTTTTTCTTTTTCAAAAGTACGTTTTCTTTTTTTGCTTGCTGTTATCTTTTCTTTCATGATGATACCTGATTAAATAAGGTGCTTGCGCGGACGTACCTACTTGGGTAGAAAAAAAGCTCATCATCATCGGAATAATTAATAGGAAAAGAAGGAACTGGGAAAGAAAATATTGTACGACATGTTACCATAATAATGTTTGTATGTGTGTATATGTATGTATATATATGTAATATGTGGTATGCGTCTATAAGGTAATAATGATGATGATGATGGTGTCTTCCTGATTTGTTTTTGACTATTAGACATGCAAGCGTTAAAAAAAGAAACCTCCTTTAAGACAATTTTATGATGATGATGATCATATAATTTTTGAAAGAATGCATTATGCCTGCATTTCTCCCAAATTTTGTTTAGGATTCTCATTATGGCATTATCAAGAAAAACGAAGACGAAGAAGATGAAAATAAAGAAATTACTTTTGATTTTTTTTTGTAGAAAAAGGATGAACTCTCACTTATAAATAATAATTAACATTCAAAGCAAATTTCATTAGTACTTCACTTCTCTCTTCAAAGAAGAAGATGAAGAAGAAGAAACTGCATCTTTGTTTATGAAATGAAATAACGATGGTTATTATCTTGATGAACTTTTTGATGTTTTTGCGGGCGAGAAATGAATAGAATAATCATCCCACTCTCATGCCACGCTCACACTTGTCTTTGTTGATACTTTTTTGTGAATTTGGTCATTCAATTCCTTTTCATTCATCTGCATCATGTCAAACTTTTCATTTCTTCAAAAAAAATCACTTTTAAGGAAAAAGAATAGGAAAAAAGGATGGAAATTGCGCTGTGTGGTAGGTGTATTTAATTGTCGTTGTTTCTCTTGTAAAAAATTTGACGATTGTATGATCACGACGGCGATGATGATGATGATGATGGAGGGGCTACAAACACACACACTTACACATGACGCCATGTTCTCACCAATTCTCACGAACGACATTTTTTTCTGCAATAATCTATATATGTAAATTACCTACATTTTATACACATAACTCTTTTTTTAGTGTTTCCGGAGTCTATGGGGAGAGGACACGAAAGATGACAGCATATTTAGCACATACTTAAATAAATAATGAAAAAAAATCTCTATAACAAATAAAATTATATGCATGTTCTTTGTTCGTTCGTACCTCTATATTTTTAATAAATTGAGTTCAATTGTTACTAAAATTGTCTTTTTCGATGCCTAACGTGACGTGGTGGCATTTTCAGTATGTTCCACTTCACACGCACTTTTCAGGACATTGACATGTGTGTTGGTGGTAGTGCGGTGCGGTGCTGGTAGCGACTCTTCCTCTAGTTTCTGGTGACATGATCATGCTGCTGTTGGCCCAAATCGTAAGAAGAAAGTACTTATTTGTGAATTATGACATGGAATCTACTTAATACAGATGTATGTAGATATACTTCACGGCGAGTGTAAAAGCAGTAAAAAAACGTGAGTCTCTCTCTCTCTCTTTCTCTGTTTGTGCTTTTGCATTGCATTACTTAAAATTTAGAACTTTATTCTCCTCTTTCAATTCTCTCTCTCTCTCTCTCTCTCTCTCTCTCTGTATCCCTCTCTGAGATTTTAGCATTGTAAACTATTTCCAGAGATTTTCTTGATAATAAAACATAAAAACATCTGTTGCCAACTTGAATACTCTTTTCATTCATCTCCCTGATTTTTAGGTGCTTTTCTTCTTCTCTTTCTTTTTTATTTTCTTAAAAAGGAAACAAGAGAAAGATCGGGTGACTGTTAAACAAAAGAAAAAAAATAGCAGTAGTTTCAACATTCATAAAAATGATTTACTCCGTCTAAGGTTACTGCCAAAAAATAAACTTACTTTCCTTTGCTTGTTGGCAGTAGTACGGCTATTCCGTGGTAATGGTGGCGGTGCTGCTAACATGCTGGTATCAGCTGCAAATGAAATATTTTTAAGCGCCTACTTACTATACAATAATAATAATAATAATACCCAGGGAGAACGAAACATTTACCATGCATAAAGAAGTTATGCAAATTTTTCATCAGAGAGAAGAAGAAGAAATAGAAGAGGAGAATAATGGACAGGCGTACATGTATGCACGCTAAAGAGAGGGATGCAATGGAGAGAAAAAAATATATCCCACATGTCAACAATTACAATGCTGAGAGTGTATGCAAACTCTGAGTATGCTGCTGTGAAATACACTTGCCTCTAATCAAAACAAGATGAAATATTTTAAATGACATTATTTATTTTTAAAGTTCCATTAGCTCTTGAGT
>JAHZMT010005468.1:0-14535 GCA_027743785.1 Sinhomidia bicolor
CTTGCCCCCCCCCAGACCTCTGGTCTGGTTACGCTAGTGAATATACCAATAATTTATAACATAACAAATAATAATAATAATAATCATTACATACTTGGCATTTTCTACTTACTGCTCCTAACGTAAATACTGCATATTATCATTATGTTTGTTTGTACTATGCATGCAACATGCTCACATAGGTATTTACATTTCATATGTCTTCATTGTCATTGACTTTATAATATGAATACTTATTTGAATACTTTCTCATATGAATAAATGTAGGTATTCAATGAACAAAATTCTCCATTATTCCGTAAATCATTTTGTTCGACTCATCCAAACTAGATAATAACCTACTCATTACCGTTCAAACTTTCAGTAGTAGTCGTTAATACACCAATATTAGTACAAAATCGTAACTTCCTGAAACCTACTTCAAAATTTATTTATAAAGCGCCAAATATAATAGGTACGTTATTTATTTGTAAGCCAGGTGGTTTAAATAATTTACTTTAGTTTCGACATGCCCTTTCTCTCACTTTTAATCATTTAATAGCATTGTGTTTATTTTGCGTAGTGTCAAATAACCATCACGCGAAGGAAAGCATTTTGTAAAGAATCACATTATTTCAAACTTACCTTTTCTGCTTAAAGTTTACGCTGAAAGCTCAACGAGTCTTTACTATTTCAAAAAGTTTTTAAACTGTCAAATGAGCAGATTTCTGAAATCAGTTTTTCATTATTGCACTTTAGTTTTGAATTAGTCAAAAAGATAAAATAAAAGCACTTTCACCCATTTCTAAGCATTATTATTTAAAAACACTTTTCCGCATTTCAACTTCTAATTTGTTTAATACAAAGACTTTCTATCGTATGTGTTGCATTTTTTGACAGCTTTAATAAACACTTAGATGTAACAACAGACTGTTAGTTAGATAATTTTTTGAAGTAGTTGGTTGGTGGGCAAGGGCAAAAGTTCTATATATTCTCACAAACAAAAGCCTAAAACTCAAGTTCATCCCATCCCAACATTCCCAACTAACGCAATCATCTGTTCTCCTCATGTATCGTAGCTAGAGCATTTGTGAGATTTGATGAATGATGATGATGATGATGCTATTAAGTATGTTCTAAATTCTCTCTACCATTCGCATTCATCCCACTAGCAAACCAAACAAAACTGCATAATGTACCTATAGGTATTCTATAGACTATATAGCAATGTAATAAAAGGCGTTCGTTTGTGAATCTTGCGAATATGGAGTCCATGGACAAAGGATTGATTGCTGCTGCGTGCGTGGTGGTCAATAGTGGTAGTAGTAAGCGTCGATTTAGGACATTACATAATAAAAATGGACAACCAGTTTATATGGCTGGTTAAAATGATGGCCAAGATGATGTAAGTTTATAACATACATAGTGGTGAATAGTAGTTGATGTAATACCTAACTAATCATTATTTAAGAAAAAGCAAATTGGAACTTCCATCCACTCCTTGTTCCAAAGTGCCAAACCGTTTGCATGTGGCATGTAATGCAATGAATAAATGCATGAATGAATATATTAAATACATGGCTCATGAGTATGAGACAAAGAAATCCGTAGTAGTAACAAAGTTTGTGAATTCTGTGTGATATTGTTGAGTGTGAACTAAAGTCATATACAGCCTATATTATTGAGGCATCATGATCTTGTAGTAACTACTTTCAGTCCTTTTATCTGGGGAAACAGCAACAGCAACACTATGTGGTTTGTGCATGTCCATTAACTCGTCGCGTTGTCTAAATGTCTTTAAAACAGTTGGGAATTCCGAAATTTTTCTTTGCCGACTATTTAGTTGCAGAGACTCTGATGTGATGAACTATTTGTAGTTAGTTTAAACAAAATATTTGTGCTAGTTACTATTTAGGAACCGTTAAAATCCGTAAAGATTTCAAATTTTCACTGAGATATGCATGCAGTACTATACTGAGCATATAATTGATACATTCCGCATATTTTATGTGTAATTGTACCACTGTTTTAATAAAGGTTTCTCTAATCTCATATTTACTGCTATTCTGCACTCCTTATGTGATGAGCGATGTACAAGTACTATATCTGATTCGCTAGTTTTTAAAATATAAATACAGTAATTTTAACAAATTCTTGCATACATTCATTGATATTTAAATAAATTGTTTTGTAAATAACTTGCTCAACGACAGTTTTTGACTTTAAAACTAGAGCTTTAATGCTACAGTACAACATACAAAGAATATTACGGTTACAATAATTTTTAGTATATAGCCAAAGTCTAATTGAATTGCTGCTTCGTAAAGTTCTTCGGATTCAAGTCTTAATTCCGCCAAGGCCTTTTTTTGACTTGCAAGAATCCTATCTATCATTCTTAACTCTTGGGAGCTTTTATCAAACTTATAGCGTGACCACTTCTTTTGAATTAACCATCTTGACTCTTCCGCGTCAGGGGAAACAACAAGACCACGACGTAAGCGCTCACTATGAAAAATAATCAAAACTCCAACGAATTAGTACAACCGTTATCTCAACACTTGCTAGAAATTTTCGAATTGCATTCATAATATCTAGCTTACTTGTAATGATCAATTATGGCAGAGGGAACATCCAATTCAATGAGTGGTTTCAGTTGCTTTGCGTTCTTCTCCAGTCTTCGGATTTGTTTTTCCACTTTTTTTTTTCTTCGTTCTTCTCGAGCTTTCACGACTGCAGGATCTATACGTTTCTTCTTTTTTAAAGGCTCAGCACTAGTAATTAAGTTTTAACCCAAAAAATTAATACACACCTTCAATTCCTAAAAGTACTTTAACAAAAAAGATATAACCCGTAAACTATAAATTGACAACTTACAATACACATGATGTAGTTGAAATCCATTTTGAGTTTCCGTTTACAGGCCACAACAGCGACTCCGGCATTCCACATGCCGGTCTATACCGAAAAAGCAATTTCATTCAACTTACATAGCCAACCAATATTGTACAAAATTGTAAATAAAATATCCAAATTTTAATTCAGCAATTACCTATGCATTTGAAAAACACTTCTACACAGCACTGGAAACATCTTTTTTTACTATTCCACTGTTCTCCTTTTCTACTATAATTAACACACTGCACTGCAGTAACGTGTAACAAAAGAGCTACTCTGACACTTGAATGAAGAAAAAACGTGCTACTTTCGCCGATTTGGACGTACCAGTTTTCTAATTATGCATTTCATTCGTAAAACTACTTTATTATGATTATCACATAGCTATAGCAGAAATACAGTTGTACAGCAGTTTTCAACTAACAACACTCAACACGCACAGATCAGTTAAACATTTTAATAAAAATTTCAAAAAAACAATGTCATCTGCCAGCAAAATTCAAGCAAATTTCCACATAAAATATTGCAAACATCTGACCGCTTACATTTTACTCGTGTAACGTGTAGTGTGTTTACTGTTTACAAACACACAAGAACATCTAGCACGTACTAGTGCACATGCATCATAAAAACAAAATAGTATCTGCTCTCACTTTCTACAAATTTCTCAAAACACTGCGCGGGTGCACCTCTTTATTTGCAGAGAAATAAAGAAGTCCAGCAATTATTGAACAGAGTAGGTACAGCCCAGCGAGGAATGCTGAATGCGTAAAGCCGTTTTCTGTGTTTTGATTTTGGTAGAAATCCTTTTGTCCATTTTTGACATTTTGAACATTTTTTTTCGTTTTCACAATCAAAAATGCAGATTTAACTTTACAAAAGATTTGGATGTGAGTACGAAAGCATTTTTTGATAGTTTACTCAACTGTTATAACGGTGTTAGTGTCAAGATATGGATCCTTTGAACGCTATTAAATCAACGGTAAAAAAAACTTTAATATGTCACATTTAATATTTGCATTTACAAATATAAAATGTGAAGAATGATGTTTAAAGTAAAACTTAATTACATGGCAAAATACAAATAGGTGATTCTACCGTGGGGAGTGCAAGTAAAGAGAAAAAATGCATGGTATCCGCAAGAAATTTGCAACGAATGGCCGCATCAATTAAGTGCATTAAGCTTGGGAGAATCTTCGGTAGTAAAGTTTGGAGTCACGTATCCATTAAGGACAGGATTAGGAACTCCCGTGGAATCTGATTTTCCTGAGTACACTTCATATTTTGTTCCACCGGCCGCAGCTTCTTCAGCCGATCAACCTATCAAAGGAGTGTATGAAGAGGCGTTTGTAAGTAGGGGGATTTGCTTGTTATCAGAAGGGCCAGTTGGAGGGCCTTCATTTATAAAGGGATTCTATCGTCCGGAACTTTCGTACAGTACAGGTGTTGGTGTCAAACATGTTGTGAAAGCAAAGTTTCCAACGGAAAATGGAGATGCTGAAGGAGGTAAGCCCAAATAAATGACAATAAAGTTGATATTTTGACGGTTTGATCCGTGTTGTTGTACTGACTGACTTCAAATGCGACATTTGTATTGATATGTTTTTTGTTTACTTCTCAGAGAACGAGTCTTTCATTTGCCTTGTGGAGAAAGGTGGAATTTCAATTTTTTCTGAAAATAGTTCAGAGGCATACGTGGCATACATGCCCGAGTTTCAAATTGAGAAAGCAATATCTTGTAAATACGGCCTATTGGTTGTACCGTCGACGAAAGGGACTGTTTCAGAGGTGGACGAGGATAGATATCTTTACGTTTTGACCCACCCAATTAAACAAGTCAGCAAAATCAACCAGAGATGTAATCCTATTCCAGGTAAACATATTTTAACAGAGTATAATATGTTGTAAAAAGGAAAAGTCATATTGCAGATGGTTTTAATTGCAGATTTTGTCGAGTATGATACAAGATCTGAAAAACTTCTCTGGTGTGAAAGGGATATTTGCATCTTTTGGTCTTTGAAGAATGACAAATTTACTTTGCGGCGACTTTACAAACTGGAGAAGCGTGATATTATTCAAGGCTCAACTTTAAATGCTTCCATGTATTACACTACCACACAATCTCAGGACCAAATCAATTCCCCGTTCACACCAGCTGGGGGATCCAGTATGTACTCTCCATTTTTACGCAGTCAAAACAAAGCATCCGCGATGAGAGTCAATAGGTAAATTTTTACAATCGTTCATATTCAACATACTATTCTTCAGAAAACAGTTTGAATACATTTTTTTAAACATTTACTCTATAAACTATACAGAGAAGGGGGTACGGTTTACTACTGGCCTAGTTTTGACTTTTCCGAAACGGCACATGGATTCAACGCAGGTTTTTTTCCGCCGCATATTGGAATATACGATGATCCTGAACTATATTTGAAGCTAATGTTCCAAATAGAATTGAGCCCTCGAGGAAAATGGAAAGAACCGAAAAGGTTTCAAGTTGTCTCAAGTGTCTCACATAAAAGCCGGATTGCTATGTTCTATTTGATCAAAAATGGTCTATATGAATACTGTATTGATGTAGACAGTGGAGATAAAGTTTCCCATTATGCTTTAAAGGATATTCAAGATTTTGTGTGTTCTAATGATAACGGTACTCAAAGGGTACTAATCGTTTTAACAGTTGAAGGACAAATTAAGGTGGGGTGGTTGGATAGTGAGTTTTGCATTGCAGCATCAGCGAAACTGAATCATGACATTGATATGCCCATTCGAGGTGTGGAGTACTTTTTTGATTTTGATACAATTATATGCAGTCTGAAGGACGACTGTGAAAGCAAAGCTGTAATAAAAATAAACAGTTATTTAAATAATAGCTTAATTATAAGGTGTATAAGCAAGTTTTCGGAAAGACTTCCATCCCCATTTGTGGCAAAACTAACCTACAAATACGTCAGCAGCGAATGCTCCCAGTTTTTTCAAGTTCAGTGGAAAATTTTTACAACTGTCTTACAAGAAACTTTGCAGTTGGAAAGGGATATTGCAGCGGACATCACAGTTGAAACATATCGTGCTATCGAATCTCTGAAGGAAGTATGTGCAAAAACTTTCGATAAAATATACCAAAACTTAAATTAGTGAATGTACGCTTATCTAATTATTGTTTTCGTGCAGGACATGAAGCTAAACAGTTCATCAAATGAGCTATTCCGATATTTAGAAGAGTTGTCGCAAAGCATACTTTTGCATCACAAAGGACCAGCTTCCCCATCGGTGATGATTTCTAAAGTATATTATTGAGCTACGCTAAGAAAGCCTTAAAATTGCTTCTAAATGCTAATTGCTATTAATTTTTAGTTGGAACCGTCATCCTTGTTGCAAACATTTGCCAAGTTACTGTTGAAGCAAGATCGTAAATCGCACCCGGAATTTGAAACACTTCCAGAGGTTATGCAAATTTTATTGGACGAGCCGGATGAAGTATACAGTTTGGAAAAACTGGTCAAAGTGAAGACAGAAACAAGTAGCTTCATTCCGGTTATTGATATTTTATTAGCTGATGTTTTTCAGCGAAATCAATCTAAAGTTCACTTTAGTTGGCCTGAATCTGCAATTAGTGTAACGGGTAGAATGGACTACTTAAGTGGTTCAAATGATCCGTGTAGTTTGGTAAAAGACAAAGTTTTTGAGGTATTTACTCCGTTCCGAGAGAAAGAAGATTCTACTCATGAGCCGTCCTGGATAACTCATGTTTTAAACATGGTATACAACATTCAAAATATTAATTATGATTTTCAGAGTAGTATTCAAGACGAGAAATTTAAATTTGTCATCTTTGTATTTTAGCGAGTTTTTTCAGATGATAGAAGACTGGAAGAAGTATGCCGTTTGTTAGATTCTGCTTCACCGCTAGCAATTGATGTGGAACAACGAGCGGAAATGTCTGATCATGAGTTTGTAGAAGAGCAGGAAAAGCATTTGCTTCAGTTAATTCAAATTACATTTGCTGCGCCTGTAGGTAGGGCTGCATTTACTCTTCGCACAGAACAAAAGAATTTTGCTAATCTAACAAGTGGAATATATTTACCCAAGTAAGCATTTGTACTTTCCTTGTTTAATATTATTGTCACAAACTAGTAGAATTAACCCATCATATGTTATGTATATAAAAATATATTGATGTTTGATAGGCTATGTTTGTCTGGAAAATGTGCCACTAAGGGCACCACTATAGAGCTTAATGAAAATGATCTCCCACCTTCGTACATAGCGTGGCCAAATTTTCATAATGCTGTAGCCTCTTCACTTTCAGTTTCATTTTTGAACAATCCAGCGGATGCTTGGTAATAAGAATAATGCTATTGTATTTTAAACATGTTTCCAATTCCGCTTTATAATGTTATGCTCGTTGTGCATATTCACTTTAGGTTTGCCCACAATAAAGCTAGAATGGCTGAAGGATCAGAGCAAGCTGGGATGATCCTGGGGTTTGGACTGAATGGTATTTTATCATCCATGCCTCCCACTCTTCGTCACGAGTACTTGGCTCAAGAAAATTCATTTACAACAATGGCAATGCTTTTAGGACTATGTGCAAATTTGGCAGGTAGGTTTTTCTTGAAGCGTTTTATTGCAATACTACTGAAAAAATTGGTAGTAATTTACTAATAAATATTTTAAAAGGAACTGGAGACATTTCAACATGGAAAGTGGTTAGCTTACATATTGGCGCGATGCTTCCAGCTTGTACGACAGAATTAGAAATACCCCGTTTAGCAACTTTAGTTGCTCCATTTGCCCTTGGTCTCTTGTTCATTGGAACACATAACAGTCATGTTGCAAAAGTACTACTAGGAGAGATTTCAAAAAAATACAGTCCACTTAGTATTTTTGGAGGAGGAAACGGAAATTCTACTTCAGCAAATGTTAATCAGTCTGAAAATAGCCACTCAGTTGCCGATCGGGAAGCACATTCTTTATGCTCAGGTTTCGGACTTGGATTCGTAAACCTTGGAAAAGGGAGAGATGGTAGCTCTTGCCTTGGGGAAGATGGATTTGACGGTATTCTTCGGCGATTTGTTGTTGGAGGTCCTAAACCTACATCCAGTGGCAATGGTGGTAATCATGTTGTAATCTTAAGCAAATCAATTGATGTAGCTCACGTACAACGTTCCTGGTTCACATTTTTTCTTTTCAAATTGTGTATTTCACAGTTGGTGATGAGGAAGATATATACAGTCAATATGGTCAGTCTATGCCATCGCTGTGGGAAGAATACCGTTGTTGTCATATTGAAGAAGGGGACAATGTAAATGTAGATGTTACAACACCGTCTGCAATCATTGCAGTGGCCCTCACCTATCTTCGAAGTAAGAGTTAAATTTCATTATTTATTACTTTCTCACTCGATGCTTTTAGGTTCCAAAATGCTTTAAATTGACAACCCATCATGTACTTATTTTCAAGGTGGAAATGAAGCTGTCATTAAGTGGCTGTCGCCGCCAAATACATTGCATTTATTGGATGGTGTTCGTCCTGACGTACTTATGCTTCGATCACTTGCATCCATTTTGGTATACGAATCCGTTGAAGACCCCCGTAAAGAGTGGTTGGAATACCATTTAATGCCCGACGCATTGTCAAAAAGTTTTTCCATGCAATCAGATAATTTCGAAATGAAAGTTGACCGGGAAAGCATAGTGTAAGTGTATTAACTAAATATTGTTTGTTTGAAGAAACGCAAAATTTAACTTGGGTTATCTATGTAAATCTTTGTGGATTTCAGCCAAGCTTGGGCTAGCATCATTTGCGGATATTGCTTGGGCTTAGGAATTCGATATGCGGGCACTTCGGAGCAAACTGTTATTAAAACGCTCTGGAATTACACAAATGAATTCTTAAAGCTTGCATCATTGGATTCGAGGAAAAAAGTGAGAAGGTTGCCGAAAAACATTAGTGAATATTTTCCCAAAAATTTCCTAGAGTCCTGCGTTTGTACACTGCTCATGGCAGTATCTCTAGTAAACGCAGGAACAGGAAATGTCAGAGCTTTGCGTCTGTGTCGTTTCATGCAGTCAAAGATTGCAGCAACGCAAATTACTTCGTCCAGCAATACATACGGGATGGAAATGTGTATTGCAATGGCCACAGGCATTCTTTTCTTAGGAGGTGGACGTTACTCTTTGTCTAATGATGATAAAAGTATTGCTGTACTTCTGGCCGCCGTATTTCCTAAATGGCCAATTAATGCGAACGACAACAGGTCTGTTTAATGGTTTCGTTTTTCATCTTGAATATGCTTTAAATGTATGTGATAAATGTTACAACTTAAAACTCAGTCAAATTAATTATTGCGCATTTTACTGACATTGAAGATATCACCTTCAAGCTCTACGACATCTTTATGTGCTGGCCGCCCAACCTCGTTTAATGCTTCCTCGACCAATGCCACACAATTGTAAACTAAAATTCAGAATTGAATTTCTCGATGGTCGAACAATCAATTCTCGAGCCCCAATTTTACTACCACCACTTCAACTTTTGAAAAGGGTACTGATTGATAAAGTTATTCTAAAATAAATTGTATTGATGAGAAATTGCATTTTTTGAGGTTTCTTGTGTACCTAGATTTCCCTGAACGATAGGAACTTTTTGTCCATCACATTTGATTTACCAGGGGACTTGTCCCACTTAAAGGAAATCGTAGAAGGGGGAGGTGTGCTTAATCTTGTACCGAAACCTGTTGGGCATGTAAAGCAAAATTTTATTCCAAAAATGTCGTGGAGGGAAAAACATGTATGTTGAAATCTTACATCTCACTTTTCATCATACATGGACCATTTATTAAAGATTAAATGAATAATTTATAGGCGTTACATCCCACATTTGAGATAAACCCGTCCATTCCAACAGAGGAATACAATGAAATAAAAGAGATAAACTGTATCAGTAGAATCGCAGAGTCTAGTGGATTAACTCACATAATCCCTTCATTGATTGCTTTGAGAAATGTAAGCACAAATCGTTACAAAGTTACCTACACGAAATACTTATTTTAAACATGAGTTTAGGTGCCATTTTCTAAAATTAATATTACAGGGCGACCCCAAACGCGAGGATTGGATGTGGCAACTTAGAGTACTTTATATTTGGATTACAATGAATGTCGGAAAAATGCCTAGCTTGTTGCGTATGGATCTCTTGGCTTTGTTGCTTAATAAAGCTTCTCTAGATTTTAAGTTGTTTGGTCCACTGGTACAAGAACAATAATTTAACTACACAAAAATAAATAACTATAGACAAATGTAACTGTGATATATTTAAAATATATTTACGTATCGTTTCTCAGAATAAATCAATTTGAATAAAGGTGAAAGATGAGAGCAAACAATGCAACAGTTCTTTCAAGATATATTAGGGTTTTGTGTAGTTTTCGATTTCGACTTTGGTAGTTGACATGGGCTTAGAGCTGAAGCGTCCACCAGATCCTCTGATCCTCTTCACGGCATGCTGATGTCGACTTTCATGGAGGTATTTCTGGAAGATCGAAATGATTTGATTACCGTACCATTATGACCAAGGTGTCATATTTATAATGCTCTTATTAAAAGTTTCGTCGCTGCTATTCTACCTTTCTCCCATTGGAAGATGGAATCTTTCCATCGGATATAAGCTTTTGCCTTTGCGCACGGCGTTTCAGAATTCGAAAGTATTGTTTTGGATTAACGTATATGACATCATGGACGTTGAGAGATACGTGTAATGGTTGGTTTATTGTGGTTTCTATTTCTAAAGATTATCAGATTTAAGGGCATTAGAACAAAGTGTAAATGTACCACCAAATGTTTTATAAGAGTATAGGAAAATGTTTTGACGTCTGGTACTTGCGCATACCGCATTTCTTGCGTTTCTCAGCATTTTCGGTGACAGCATCGACTTTCATGGCAGCAGGCTGATTCTGATTAAGGTAGATAATAGAATTAGCCAAGTTTACGATCGAATCGTTGGCGTTAACTTGCCCAGACGGAAGACCTCCTGGAGAAAGGTAAGAAAGTGCCGTTTGAGTTTGACAATCAGCAACGGGAACTTGCTCCTAAGCAAAGGGGTAATATGAGATTTAACTAAAGTGCCATATTATGCGTAATATACATACCATTACTGTTCCAAACTTACATTTACAAATAATTATAATCTTTTTAATGGAGAGCTCGCGAGTTCAGCATTTAAATTTATGTGCTGTGGTTATTAAACCACATCGGTAGTAGTAGAAATTAAAGGACTTACAATTGAAATAATTTGAAACAGCCCTTCGTCGGATCGGTTTATGAACTGAATTGTTTGTAAACCATTTTGCTGGTTATTCATGTTCTCCATATTTACTTCTTTTGCCATTTTGTTGTATGAATTTAGCCTTCCAAAAAAGAACTTAAGAATAGACATAAAAATGGTTTCCTGTAGGAATTTTACATTCGTATTATGTGTTGACGACTGACGACATATAACTTTGGAAAAACAACTAGAATCAGTGTAGTAAAAACTTTTCTTGGAATTTATATTGCTGTATTACAATACAAAACTATTTTTTCAACTTGTCATTGTCAACATTCAATACAAACAACGTTACCTTGTTCAATTTACTGCCAGTACATTCGTTCCCATTATTACCCTCTGTCTTAGTCTTGACCTTGACAGTAGTTGAAGACACAGAAAACCAATGACAAAATGGTGGTGATTTAATAAATCCACTACAATAACTAATATAAAATTTATCCCATAAAAATTAAGAACTGACACGAGCACATGACATTGCATTGATATTGATACCCGCCTACCAGTCTTTTTGCACGTTAATGTCCCTTCATGTACTGCTACAACCTTACAACCTTCTCTGCTGAGCTCTTCTGACCACCAAGTTTGCTGGAAAATCTTTGATCCTTGTAAAATAAAAATAAAAAATATCGGCAGCAAAACAAACTGTACAAAAAGTCGATAATTTGTAATATTATTTCAAAAACTGACAAAATGACATTTAAAAAAACTTTATATATGTATGATATCATCATCATTTATTGTTATGCACATCTTTTAGAAATAGAGGAAAGTTACATTAATAGATGTCAATTATGCCTTAATTGTGGTAATGTCGTCATTGGTAAGTGGTTTTGTATGCACGCACAATAAAAACGGAAGAAACGAAAGATCGGTCGTTAGTTATACTCATTGCATATAATGCTGATTCTTGTGCAAGTATTTACAAACAAAGTATTTTCAGATTCTGCTGGAAGTGAAGAGCTGCGCTTAGAGCTAAGCATCTTCCAACGTTCGTTCCAACCCGAAATTGGAATGAAAGGTAGGGGTGAAAGTGGAAATGGGAAAAGAACATCCGGTTGACAGAAAACCAGGGAAGCTCGAAGAGGGAAAGTGGAGAAATCCACAAACAAATTTAGCAATGACAAGTAAAGTCGTTTATAAGGAATAAGATATAATAATTCAGCAATAATTCAATTCATCATGATGATGACGGATTTCATCGTAGTTTATCAAAGTTAAATACGCAATTTGTACTTTCTTCTTGTCAGTAATGACTACATTATTTGTGAAATACAAGCAGAAAATGAACCGCTAGTTTTTTACAGAATTTTCTCCAAAATATTTATACTGAGAAAAGTTCAACTCTTAAAAAATTAATAACAAACAAACATACAACATAACAAACCCTTTTCATACAACTAGAGTGAGGAAAGTTAAAGAAGCAACATGATTTTTACAGAAACAATTCTGTTTATTTTCTCAATGATAATCACAGGACTACTTGCGTTCCTGTATGTCTACTTTGTAAGTAACATGTGCCAGCTTTCTTTATTTCTTTACATTTCTTCCTTACTTCATTTTCCTTACTTCCGTGCTCTTTTCTCTTTATTCTGTGATAACGATTATTTACTTTCACTTTGCATTAAATTTTTTGTGTCACTCGTGTGTATTGCAGATCATTACATTATCGGACTTGGAATGTGACTACATAAATGCACAACAATGCTGTGACAGATTAAACATGGTACCCATTTACCCATTACAGTTTTTAATTTTTGTTATAAATAATATTTTCCTTCGTGTCAACTTGTTACACTACATTCTGTATATTACAAATACAGTGGATGGTTCCGGTCCTCTGTGGTCAAGGCCTTGTTAACGTCTTCTTTTTACTTCATGGTCACTTTTGGCTATTTCTCTTCAATCTTCCCGTGACTGCTTGGTCAGCTTATGAGTGAGTACTTGCATTAATACCGAATATTTTTCCACGTCAGTCAAATAAATATGGACCTGTGGCAGGTCACCGGAATTTCATTTAAAATGAACTTTTGCATTGTGTCAGGCTCATGAAAATTCCATCGGGAAATTTGGGAGTTTATGATCCCACCGAAATTTATAACAGGGGTCAACTGAAAGCCCACATGAGGGACGTTTTAATAAAAATCGGATTCTTTCTCGTCGCATTTTTTGTCTATTTATACAGGTATATAATGCATTTTTAAAATTGATATAATTTATTTTGTTCGTTCAATCTGTTGAGTTTGTGTGTAAAATAACTCCAGTTTATCTCTTTTGAGCAATTTTCCCTTCTTTCCAGAATTAGCAGAGAAAACGTAATTCTTTTATTCTTTCAGTATGATAGTATCAATGTTAACAAACGGAACAACTGTTCCACAATTGGGATCCCCACCAGGAGAATTTGATGAGTTTTAAAGGTTTTCTAACAGCCTAAGACAGACTAAATTCAAAATAAAATGGATTCAACTTTCTAATTTTAAACAGACGTTCATAAAGAGAATCTGGACGTTGAGATGAGAATCGACGACTTAACAATCATCTAACTTAAATTAAAGAGATTAGTCCACCGACAGTCTGCATAATGCTATAAATTTTACTTTTTTGAGAGAAAACTTACATCAGTATGTAGTTGTTTTGATATACTTACATTAATTCTGTGCATTGTGCAATAATTAATAAAGTTTCTATGTTTTTGTAAAAAAATCAAATTTTCAAAGTAGTCGGTACATGTTTATCGATCAAGATCAACTACATAATTAACCGTACTTTTCAATAGTCAACTTCTACAATATAAATACACGCAGTGGCAGTTAGTAATTTTACCTATTAAATTTAACATTCGAATGCCAATATATCAAACATGCAAAAATATCAAATTTTTACTTACAAGTGTTACTGTTAACACTAACCATAGAGGATTTACGTTTTTGCTCTATGCTGCTAACGCTATATTTCATATTCAAATTATTCAATTAACCATTTACAGCAAATTGGTAGGTGGTAAAATTGGCATTTTCGCATGATAATCAATAATCACAGAAAACCAAAAAAATTAACTTGGTTTTAATTCTTGCCCTTCGACGACTAACATTGCATACAATTTTAGCCTTCTACTCGGTACAAGTTAACTACGTCACCAGAAGTAAAAATTTGCAGGATAAAATTAACCCGTTTTTTTCTGCTCAGTCAGACTTCAACGAAATCTGTTCCAAGATATCGACCGTCAACCGTGCTTCCATACTAGAAAATGAAAATTGGAAATGGAATCTTCCATGTCCATCTTTTGTCATTTTGCTCATTGCCCCAAACAGAAAACTAAGCAAACCTAGCAAG
>JAHZMT010005469.1:0-15355 GCA_027743785.1 Sinhomidia bicolor
AACTGATAAAATCGAATTGAACGAAGCATTTGGAAAAATTACGTCGTATTTGAATTTTCTAGCCGAACAGGAGTTTACAGTTGTATCAGCCTTCAAAGATGAGCTTTGTGCTGCTCCATCAGGAAATAGCCAGTACAAAATCTACATTTGGACCATGCAAAAGTAAAATCCATAAACGCACGACGTGGTGAACCAATGACCAATATAAAACTATTTTACTACCTTCTAATGTTTTTCTCATAAATGATAGCGTATCTTTTTGTAGTTTGACCATTTTTATTCGTTTTTTCTTTTGTTAATAAAAAGTAGAAGTTTCTCTATTAAAAAGTTTACCCACAAAGTAGAAACTTTATTTCCATTGTCAATAAGAAAAATAAAAAGGACACGATGAACCCGTCACTGATGGAAATGGTAATTTTAAAATTTTGTAATTGTAACAAGTTTTTATTCATATGCATATACAAAACTTGCGTAGGATATATTTTGCTCCAAATTAGAACAAATAATGCCAAACTTGCATATAGACGAGACAATAGCTTTACTTCAGTTCATTCAAAACTGTTTAGTACTTACCACTGCTGCATGCTGTACCTATTTACCATATTTCTACATATGTGCCTAAGAGCAGGAAATGTAAGATTCATAGAATGCAGGTCTGTAAGCAAAACAGACAAACCAAAGTTTTGTACAATGCAAAACTTTTCTTAAGGCAATGTAGGATAAAAATATCTACATGTACATAAATGAGAAAAGAAAGTCATAAAAACGAGAAATATTTATGTTACTCCCTGTTACTCCAGTTAAATTATTATTTTTGACTTTCTTTCCATTCACCATTTATGGAACGATAGACTTTTCATATCCTGCCTAACTAGATTAATTGAAAGTTTACCAACGGCAAATATATGCACAGCATGAGCATGAACACTACAAGAAACTAGATCGCATAAACCTTGCTTTAATTTCTCTGATGTTATCGCTGTTGCTTTTATACTGCATATCTCGAGTAATTGTATTTCGGTATGGTACGGTCGGTAGTAGACAAGTTTAGAAGGTACATGTGCAAGTATTATGTGCTTATACTTCCGTTCTCTTTCTATTTTCACCACCGCGTAGTCCGCACTACGCTGTCGTTTATACCGACAGTCAGCCGAGAACGTTAGACCAGTTGGGTTTTTTATACCACACCTGTATGTTTTAGATACATTTGCACGTAGATTTCCACTTGCTAAATATTTAGATTTGCACAAAAATTGAACATGTATGCGTACGAAAGGATAACATGGCAAGAATTCTAGTCTAGCTATCATCCAATTTCAGGGAATGGAAAGTACATAATTAATTTCTAACAACAGGTCTACTATTGTTGATTTTGATTACGTATTTTTGATGAGAACTGTGTTGTGATAAGGCTTGAGAGTAAGCAATATAAGTAAAAAATAGCAAAATTTGAGTCAGTTCGCAATAAACGATCTACGTAGACACCCATCTTACAAAATCACATCTAAGTCACGTCACATCACATCGTTATTTTTATACCTACGCAATTGGTCACTCCTGGAAATTCGGCATTTCTGCTGAATGAACATTGTGCCATTGTCCAACAATGCCCCTTTGCACCGTCGTGTAAGTCATGTCTGAAAGACAAAAGTTGTATTCCTTTCCTTATACAGCAAAATATATTACTTTTTTGCTATATCCCAATTTTCCATTGTAACATTAATATTGATATTAATAAATTTGATTTATTAGGTTGAGCTACGAAATTTACGAAGGAAGTTTGGGAACTTGTGGACCACTACCATTGCTATCATGGACTGTTTATATTAATGGATTGAGGTCACGCTACCGGGCTGCGATGCAAAAGTTTTACCCGGAATTGAAAGAATCATTTGGGAGTTCCCTTTCATACTCACAAAATGCCAATGCAACTTTACCGGCGACTATGGCTTTTCTCACCAATTATTTAAATTGGTTAGATGGTGAAGGCTTTAAGGTTGTGGGATCCTCTATGGACAGTTCTACTTACCATGGTGGAGTTACAAAAACACAAATATATACTCTGCAAATGCAGGACCTTAGCGTACCTTGAAATATAAAGTTCTTTACCGATATCCCAGTTCAAGCATTGGTTACTTGCATCTACAAAATTTTGTGATTTTATTTAAATCAACATTTATTGTTCATATATATATGTATGCTCGATCGAATTTTATGTTGCATCAAACACTAAATAATGTAAAGTTGATGGTAATTTTAGCTCTATATAGTTTAATTAGCAATATATGTACAAAATGGTTGTATAATGCATGTTTAACCATTCCATTCGACACTTAACATTCATTATTACGAATTACATACATTACGAGTTGTAACAGGTTGTGAAATATTGATCAAATCTACCTGTCCACTTATTAGTTTTCGTACCAGTCACTTTCAATCAGAAGTCCAAAATAATGTGCCATAAATCGTGACATCGTCTGAACTCTTTTACTTTTAAAGTGAATATCAATTGTACTGTACTGTACTACCTATGTAACATTTCGAAGTAGATACAAACATGAGTACCTAAAACATACAATGTCAAGAGATTATATCCATTCATTAAACTGACGGATTTTATAAGTTTAAATTATGATATAATCGATCAATTTCTATAACTCTTTTAAAACAGGTGATTTAAATGTGTAAATGTAATATGAAGGTTTGGTTTAAGTATTCGAGAGAGAGCGAAAAACTTTAGTTGAAATGTTGGAATCTGGATTATTGTCTTATTAACAACATAGTTGATTTATTGTTACTTGTGAATTTAATATTGTAATACATTTCCCCATTAATGGATTACTGATTTCTTTGTAAAATATTTTGGTTCTAAATTTTTTACGTACGATTATTTTGGCTAAAATCCTCTTTTGTGTTCAGAAGAATAGCTTTTTTATAGTTCAAAAGAATAGACATTTCGTCGTTAAATGGCCCTCTGCACATTCAACATTTGCATGCAATAAAGTGATTGCTAAACATTGTGTTATAACACGTAAATGTGTTATTGAATATTTCTAACAACGCGAATAAAACAATCAAAACTACATCGACTATCAACTATTATAATATGTATTTGAAGATACGCATTCACAAAAAGCATTTCAAAATATATTTTAAAAACTCTTAACTGCTGTGTACTTTTAGACCTCTCATATACCTACTTACCTGTGTTTGTATTTTATCAAGGACAAATAAAACGGGCTGTATTTTTATGAACTTTATCTGTGTGTATATAAATATAATAATGTAATAATAAACAATAAATGCTACTGAAACATGTTTAAGCCTCTATTGTTGTATATAATAACCAATTTACAATCCTTATTATCAGTTTTATACTTGTTTGCTGACAATATTTGAGAATAATTTCAATTGAGAGCCTAAATAAAACTGGATTAGTACTTGCTTACCTACATCGGCAATCATACAAAACCGGCATAACTTTTTGTCTTTAGCATAACTCGATTAGAGATTAAAATTTTTTTGCTTAGTTTATCCAAAAGCATTTTTTGCAACCTGAATTTTTTAAGAGCATATTCAATTAACCGATGCGAAAGCTCATCTTGCATGTTTACAAAACGATAATTTGGCATTCACCTTGATGCATTGACGCAACTAATTAATTACATAAAACTTGGTTATATGTCCATTCTTATCATGTTATTGCTGCAGATGGTCTAGAGAAATCTGTGGTTTCTAATCATATGAAAATTATAAACATGTTTTTCACGCCTAGTCATAGGCTTTTCAAAGTGCCATAAACAGTACCAAAAAGCCTTTAACGACTTAAGCTATATATTACATACAGTTTATATGGTCATGATTAATGATGATAACCTGGTCCATCATTCATGTCTCACTTAATCACACCTGCCGCTATGCTGATGATGTATAGGTATGATAAATAAACATACGAAGAAAGGGTAGATAGTTTTGAAGAGAGAGAGTTGTTGT
Source organism: Sinhomidia bicolor (assembly GCA_027743785.1). Lineage (NCBI taxonomy): Eukaryota > Metazoa > Arthropoda > Collembola > Entomobryomorpha > Entomobryidae > Sinhomidia > Sinhomidia bicolor. The sequence goes on from JAHZMT010005469.1 coordinate 3,997, forward strand.
TTTTCATAACACTTTTTCTGAGAATAACAAGCGCATGCAATCTGGCGATCATATTAGAACAGGGTTACATATTTGCTTACGGCTTGAATAAAATCTTGCAGTTTGTCTTTGATGCTTGACCAGATCTGACCATCGAATTCAGTATACTCATCAAAGCTATCATATGTATAAGTGTCTCATCGAAATATTACAATATGGTGTTCTTTCTGCGTTTCGTTTCGTTAATATCTTCCACGATCTTCATACTTGATATTGGAGCATTGGCATGTGACTTGGTTCCTGGTAATCCTGGAGGTTCGTGCTTAGACCTGAGGTCTGAACCTTATGTAACCAGCTCAGCGTCATCATTTGGTCCATACATTGAAGGGGCAAGTGTAAATCATAAAGGGGACATATTTGCCGTTAATTACGGGGATCCAACAGCTCAATATCAGTTGGGTCAGGTGCATCCTAAACAACGCCTATTTTACTCGGATGAGCTTCATTCTTCACTTCTCAATGGAATTCGTTTCTTAAATGAATCCGTCGCATATGTAGTGGATGCTGTAAACCATCGTGTTCTTGAGCTAAGCCTTACGTCACAAGGAGATGATACGGTGGTTTCAAGCTCCAGTATTTTCTGTTCTGACCAACAAATGCTCCAACCAAACGACCTAACTCTGGCTATAAAAACCGGAACAGTAATAACATCAGGAATGAGATGGATCTCTGATACAGACAATACTCACGGAGACATTTGGGCTTGTTTGTCAAACGGTCGAGTGAGCAAGTTGGAAGTAATGGGCAGAACAAATGGAATTGATCTATCACCAGATGAAACAATCCTGTACGTGTCCGAAAGTTACAATAGAGGAGGTGTACCTTACATTCAAAAGATATGGAAATACAATATTGATGCGGCGCAGGGGACCATAGCTGACAAAACATTATTTGCTGATTTTGCTGCTGTTGATGGAAGCGTGCAGGTTGACATTGACGGGATGAAAACTGATGTAGAAGGCAACTTGTACGTGACAAGACATGGAGGTTCCCAAGTTGTCATTTTCTCCCCGGGTGGTCAAGTTATCGGAAAAATTGCATTAAACTTTTCTAATCCCACCAACTTGGAATTTGGTGGTCCTGATGGCAAAACACTGTTCATTGTTGGGAAATGCAATGATAATGAGAATAAAGGTTGCGCTGATAAAATTGAAGTAACTCATCCGGGAAGAACTTGGAGTTTGCTGCAGTAAGATATTTCCTCCATGAAAATAAATGTACTGATAATTTAAATTCTCAACTGCTTACCAGATTGTGTAATAATAAAAAAATGTTTCAAATATATAGAGCTGGAATGAATGATGCCTCAGCGCACTCTGCGTCGAGCAAAAACTTATTGTGTATCGAAATTTGCATCGTGTTATTTTATATATTTAAACTTTAATATCATGTACATATGAATTCATAAAAATCATTAAAATTGCAAATTAATTTACTACATGAACTATTTTATTGGGTATTAAAAAGCTATGAATTTCAAAGAAATAAAGGTACCAAAGATAAATTTTATTTTGTTTTTTTATCAAATACAGGATCTTTTAAGAACATTGCAACGTTGAAACTTTCTTTCTATGTACTTCCACTCCACCAGTTAAATCGTTTACTATTCGTGCTGCTCCAAGCGGAAATTTAGGAGCCTTATTGTTTTTATAGTTTCTTATCGAACTGTCGAGCATATATACATGTGTTGTTGAATAATATCTAGATACATTTCAAACAAACTGTGTTGTTATTTGTCTTACATAAATTCATACACAACTCAGATACACATGTTCCAGTATGGAAACACCTTTGTTGCTTTCTCTGGAAAACACAAAAAAATCGTTGACTTTCATCATGCATACATTTTGTCGTACTTTTAGTGTTTTATGTCTCGTAAGGTTATTATGATGTAAAAGTTTATATCTGCTTGCACCTACCAGTGCCCGCACTACATCTGCATCAAACCCCACAACAACAATCCACAGTCCAGTCCAGGTCGTTAATATATCCGCATCCGATCGGAGAACCGTGCACTCGGCGGCAGTACACTAGTACACTGCTTTATCGTGATCGAATATCAAAGTGGAACTTGGAACATGCAATACTATTGAAGTGGTGGAACACCGAAGCACGAGTGCCCATATTACGCAATAATACAATGGTGGACTATGTAGGGAATTTCCAGCAGGGAAAGTGTACAAAATACATACTTTCCATTTTATTGCTAAAGATGCAGCGCAAATATTATATCACGACCACCATCGCAAAAACATTAACGGGCTTTTTCTTCAGTAACTTTCACCAGCCATATGATTTTCTTTCAAAATTTATTCTTTCAAACATTGTTAGCCATTCCGGTTTGTACAATATATATAATATAATAAAATATATAATATAGTTGATCTGATAGAGAGCTGAAAGTATACGGCATTTAAAGAAGTTATCCGAATAAATATCATCTATTTTCTAGAAAAGAAGGCTGATGACTTTATACATGATATAGATGTAATAAAGTTCCGGTTAGACCAAAATCCGAAACTGTAAAGTGCAAATTTTTTGTCAAAGAAAAATCTTTCTCTGGACTATACTCTACTCTTGACCTTACACCAGACAGAAAAATCAGTTTACTTACTCCTCATTCATTAAAATCATGGGCTTTGTTACAGTTTTGTAAGTTTTAAAAACAACCTTCTATATATACTTGACCTTTAGATATACATAAATCTTTTCTTTTTCATGTTTGAGTATTGTGCTATTTTTGGCGTTTTAAGGTTGACCTATGAGAGAACTGAAAAAAGTGTCCGAGGTCCATCTGGATCGACATTTGAAGAGAAGCGATTCGGTTGGGTAATTAGAATCAATGGATTTAATTACATTCCAGGTATGTATACATATATATTGTTTTGATAGTAGTAGTTTTATCTGCCTTCAGTGTCAAAATTAAAGATAGGAGTTTTCTAATATAAACTGAAAACTTTCCTTGTGCAGAATTCCGAAAAGCTTTCCCCAAGTTTACTTGGAGGAAAGACCAACTAGAACTTACGTGTTTTGAGGAGAAGGCCTTGTCCTGTGACCAACACGATCAATATCATCCTCCCTTAACACTAGTTACCAAATTTCTTGACCAGATTGATGAGCTAGGCTACCAGAACACATCTTGCTCTCTAACTGCTGAAAAGAAAGAGATTACTTTTTGCCTTTGGAATTTTCAGGCACGACGCTAGTCAAACCTTCATCACCACCGATTGAGTTCCATAATAATGCATTACGATAAATGCACGCAATTTTCACGAAAAGTTGAGATTATGAAATCGTACTCCATTTGCAAGCAATATTTTATTTTTTATAACCTGCAGAAAAAACGTGTATAAGTTTTTGCTTTATTTTTTATACACAACCAACCAACATACCACCATCGATCAACAATCAATGAATCATGAATCAATCAAAAAAATCAATAACACACATTATCACATGAACTTAATTACCTAGCATAATACACGTTACTATTTTAAACGTGTAACCACTTCATCGTGCCAAAAGCATGAATGGATGATGGGGATGCATTGTACTTTTAAAAACAAAAATCGTCATGTTTCACAAAGTTGTAGTCTCAATGTATCTCCTTCCCCCTGCAAATTTTTTTGCCTATGTAGTTTGCAAAAGAAAATGCAAGTTAGTGTCTAGATTTCCAATATTTGAATCAGTATTGAATGTTAAAGACTTTTAATTGATGGTACATAATAATGTAATAAATAATGTATAATGGTACATCTAATATGTAACTATTATTGACAAAAAGACGAACTTCTGATGTTTTAAGTATGGATGTATACCTACTTAACATCACCATTGTATGGCGCTACCGTGCAATATTATATTACGACTATTTACTCATTTCTCTCTTTCTCATTATGACAAAAAAATGTTTACTAATGTATGCATACTATTATGAGTAATATATAATGATGAAGAAACTGAAATTATATTATAGAAAGACAAATAACATGATAATAATACTTGTTTGTTTCTCATTAGTATCATCGTCTAACGATGAAAATATCAAATAAAGATTTTGTCAAAATATTGTTTTTTGTACAGTACTATAATTTATTGCTAAATGCTGTTTAATTACATCCTGATTCATCTGACTTTATTTATGCATTTTTCTGCTTACAATTTATTCTCCTTCAATCTTCGATTTTATAAAACTATTTGCACATGCATTTTATCAAGAAAGAATTTTCAAACTTCACAAATTCGTACTTATGACTCTTTACTAAACTTGAAAGGCACCTTTATTTGGAGAAGTAACGCTTGTGCCGGCTTGTGGGTTGTACCAAGTGATCAAACGCAACCTAAAGAAATTGGATTCAGAAATTAAGGTTCTCAAATTGAGAAGTGTGAAGTTTTAAAGTGAAACAGGAAAAACCGAGGTGTATTTTGCTTTGTATATTGATCAGAATGAAGATTCTACCCCAAAGTCAAGAATCCAATGCACCAATCAAATCACACCTGAGGATTTTTCACCTTGCAGTACCGGGTGCCAGTCACTTTGTACAAAAAATAAGCAGAGTCGCTGTTTAGTTTATACTACTCCCATTTCAAACACTGAATGTACCAAAATAAATCCAAAAGTAACCTGGCCCAAAGATACACTTTCTCCTTCTCTTTCTCTCCCCCCGTTATTAACTATCACTGTATTACCTCCTTTCTGAGTTGATTAGTGTGTGTGTGTATGTGGCGTGTGATGAGGTGAGTAGATGAGTTGTATGTAAAGTAACAAAGGAATCCGTAGCGTGAAGTCAGGGCGGGTATCTGATACGACACAGCTAAAAATGGAAGAAGGAAATTTCGTGACAGTATTGTAAGTTTTTAAAATATGATATGTATATTTTTTGTAACTATTTCAACTTTTATGACTGATGATAAGATTATGTAGTGTACCTGCTTTAAAATTCAGTAGAAAGAGTGGAATTATGTAGTATCCATGTTTGTTAGATTAACTTATGAAAACACTGAGAAACTTGTCAGAGGACTTGAAGATGAACGTTTTGGTTGGGTAATTCGAATTAATGGACTTCCTGAGCACTGCTATGCTGGTAATAAAGCAAAGATTTGATACACTGATACGGAACTAAATTTATTGCAATCAAAGTTCTTTCTACAAAAGGTTATTGATTTCAATGTTTTTTCTCGTAGTGCTGTGCTCTAGTAAGTTTATTGTAGAGAAGGGTCAATTAGTCCTGTCATGTTTTGAAGAACCTACTTTATCCTACGATGTTAACGACCAATTTCACCCGCCGTTGGGACTTGTAACAAAATTCCTGGGAATGATTGGACAACAAGGGTACCTTAACACATCTTCATCGATAACTGCTGAAAGGAATGAAATGACCTTTTGCTTATGGAATTTCCAGAAACGAATTATATGAAAGACGTATATTGCACACTTACGACTTTTAAAAGTTGCACTGTACAGTTTGTATGTATGATACAAAGACGAGACCAGTAAATACTTACATATGTAAAAATTCCACCGATCGTTCAATAAAGAAGTTGTGACTGATTTAAATTTTATTAAGCAAACTAATTTTATCGCAAAGAAAGCTTGTTTCAATTTTTACTCTAATCAGTCCATGGAAAACTTGCCATTTAAAAGTTAAAATGGATACTGGATTGTACTTCATTTTTACCATCCGCAATCCGCATGTGTACTCCGTCCTTAACGTCGACGTTGGAGACCTTGCATTATAAGTAATGTGTAATTTTCCTTTTGACCAATAAAATTTAAAACGATACTTTCTATACGAATGGCTTTCTTTCAAAAAGATGGTGTATTTATTTTTGTATACTCATATTCGGCAACATTAATAATTAATTTATCAAATAAGGAATATACATACTGAATCAATTTTAATAAATACTCACAAATTAACAACACGCACAAAGTTAAAGTTACAATGAAGAAAAATACGGAACACGGTCGATTGATAGAAAGTACTTTTGGTAAACGTTTCAAAGTTTAAAATGATTGAACAGCAGACAACTAAACTCAATGTAATGCTAATGCTTAGAATAAAATGTTATTGCTTCGAATTTGGTCGAACAGACATCAAAGCTGGATAATACATGTGTTCACTGATTTGCTTCAGACTGTACGATAAAGCGTTTAAGCTCTCGCTCTGGCTTTTCAGTTCTTCTTTAATTTGCTTCAACTGTGTATTTGTTAAAGTTTCATATGTTGTCGGTCCATTTGAGTTATTTTCTTGCATCCTGTCCTTCAAAATTTGTATGGAGGACCGTAAATCAGGTAAATCATGTTTCACAACTTCCATCACTTTGGCCCATTCTTTCTCTTTATCGGTTACGACAGGTGTAGCATGATGATACCTGGACAGAATCGCTTCCAATCTCTTCACATGAAACTCATCCAACTCTACGCATTCTTCGTAACGCTCAGCCAAATTTTCTGCGGTACTTTGCAAATCTCCTCTTGCCCCATTGAGACTACTAATAAGCTCCTCCATTTTTTTCACCTTATCTTGCATAGCCAGTACGGTTTTCATCAGGTACTGCATTCCATCTTCGATACCACCCAAGCGTTCCGATTTAACTTGAATTGTCTGCATTACATATTCTTCCAGCTCCTTTATGGGTATATCTTCTTTACTACAGAGATACGGTTCAACTGCTGATCTTCTTAAAAGCGCGTGGCAAGTCTCTTGTACATCTGACGTATTATCAAATAAGTTTTCATGAACGACGCTTCCTTGTGCACTTAAGGCATCGTTAGGCGGAGAAACTTCATTCTGAGTTCGATTTGAAAACGTTGAAATTGATGCTTCAAAGGATGGGTCTGGTAATTCAAATACCAACTCACGAAGGTCTTGCAGTACACACAAAAGCTTCTGTGGTTTCCTGTGGGAGAAAGCAAGAGACAGTAAATCTTTTTGAGGTTTTGCTTCATCACCAAGTCTCCACCGAAGTAGCAGTTGATAAGTACACTTGGTGACCTCGGGAAAATCTTCCTCTTCGTTGTGGAAAAACTTGATTATTTCAGGATAAAAGTGAGCAGTAACTACATGCATTCCTATGTCATGAATGCAAGCATACCTGTGAAAGCACACAATAAAAATAATATAATATAAATGTTTGTAAAATCTTTATTTGTCTTCATATTAAAAAATTTCTTGATTGCTTAATGTTTATAAAAACGTGCATGTATAAATACCTGTGGCTATGTAAGGGATCTTGCACCAACCGCAGGCTATTGCTGCTATTTGAGTTTGACAAAAAGTCTAAATCAAGTCTTTCTTTAACCATCATGTGAAGTCCATCATAAATGAACTTTTCTTCAATATTTTGCCCCTGGTCAATTTTTCCATTGTCACTGAAACTCTCATCAAAATCTGGCAACACAATAGAGTGTGTAATGACTCCGCCAGTAAATCCAATCGCGATGAACACAGGGAACTGATCCGATACGACAATAGATGTTGCCATTCCTTCTTGAGAATCATATCCAATCAGCGGCATTATTCCATGAGGTTCCGAAAAGAAGGCAGTATTTTTTCCAACAAATCGCACAAGAACGTAGGATACGCAACCAGATTCTCTGAGTACAAACAGAGGATAATATTTTGATTTCGGTAAGCACGGTCCGATGCCAAAATCTACAACGCTTTCATCTTCCAAGTCCGCAGTAAACCGTCCTGATCTATTTATGAATGGAATTGCATTAACGCTGTTGGGTTCCACACAGACTGATCCACAACTGACAGCATCCTTTCCTTTGAAATTATCCACTTGATAAAATCTGAAGTAGTTATCAGAGTTCAAAACTGCCACTGTCTGTGGTTGAGTAGAAAAAGTAGAAGGTAACCATTTGGCTTGAATCACTTCTAATCTCGGGTGGTCGATATATGTCTTTTCTCCCAGTAAGATGGTTTTTTTGATTGAGCATTGTACTGTTCCACCGGCAATTGTACTACTAGCAGAACCATTGCTTAATGTACTGGTATTTTGATTGGTAATGACTGCCAACCCATTCTTTCCCCATAATAGCACACTTGTTGCCGTCCCTCCAAGTACATTCTTTGTTGAATTCGGTACAATGTTAGTAACTTCAAATCCAAGTCGCTGAGAGAGTTGCCATTCCTGGATGTCAGAAAAATCTACTGGCACATGTTCTCTCTTAAAAACTTCTCCAGTGTTTATTACCAACAGAGCGTTCTTGGACTTGCACCAGGCATAACATTTCTCACCACTTATACTGATAATTGGTCTGTAAGACTGGGTTCCATCATTACAACCCTTTGTCGTGTCAATAATTTTCAGGTGCTCGAACAAATGCGATTGGGAAATTAACCAACCACCACCGTGGGGACTCTGTCCGGTGGAAGGCATAACGGTTTACCCTTCTTTTGGTGGTTTACCTTCACAGCTAATCTGAAAAATAATTTTAAAACAACAGTTAAATTAAAACAGTAGGTTTCTAACAAAAATTAAAATTACAACCGTTTAATATTATCCCAAAAAAATACATTTTGAAAATTTTATTTTTGTCATCATTCAGACTCAGACTCTGACTAACCTTTAAGTGTCAAAGTGTCCTTTAGAAGACTTGAAAACGTTTACTGACAATGAATGTATTAATTTAAAAATCCTTAAATATTACATAGTCCGCAACGTTTAACTAAACATTCTTTTTAACTGTATATACTTTCATTGCAAATTTTAATGCTCCAGATGACAGGTGTGAGGTGATTGATATTTTTTTGAACTGTGTGTGGAAAAATTATATATTGTAAAATAAAATGTAAAACGTAAAAAACGATTGTAAATTTGTAATCGACAATCGTGATGATGATGATCCAGTCCCAGTAATCCGCTCTCTTAATACAAACAAACCTGTTTTCTATGATTTTTCTTGTACAGCATACCCCATTTGTCAATTTCGTCAAACCCTTGCCTTGCTTTCTTTCTCAGTCTCTTCATTTCATTTGTCTACCTACTACACTCAATCAACACGCACATACTTGTGCAAGCTGTAACAAAGTGAAAACAGCTCAAGCTTAGCTCATCTATCTCGCTTAACTCCATCTAAGCTCTGTTTTTCTGTTCCATCATCAAGCTTGTACTAACATTTTCGCCCTCTTTTCCTTTTCCATGTTCATTTACTTTTATTGCTTTCATTTTGAATAAAATAATACTAGCTATGTCATTTTCGTAATAATCCGTCCCATCCGTCTTTACGTTTTTTTTTCATGTAAAAATTAAGTTGCGTTACTAACGAGTCTTTCCCTTCTCTTCTCTTTCTGCCCCTCACAAACTACATTTTTATGAGATGTTATTTAATTTTGGAACAGATATAAAACAATAAAAGTTTTATTATAAAACCTTTTATGGAAAATGTAAACGGTCAATACTTTAGTAAGTGTGAAGTAAAAAATTGTGAAGTAAGAAGAAAGCTACTACATGTTTTGGGAAAGCAATAACTTTTTACTTTTCCCGATATTGGTTTGTTTGAATTTACTGTTAGTACAAGTAGCAGGCAAAGCAGGAAGTCTTATGTTTAGAACCAAAGGTGGTAAAGAACATGTAATCAGCTCGAAAAACTGTTCTGGAGTGTTCTTCAAAACAGCATCTTTAGAGTATGAATGTGCATGTATCACGGGAGTGTAAGTTGATGAAATGCAGGCTTAACCATTTTCATGATTGACAATGATATGGAAAATGATGAAGATGATAAAAATAGCTAAAGAAATTAAAATTGTCTAATTTACATTTGCTCAGATGGGGTTTTTATGAACAGTATTGCAGAAAACCTGTAGTCTTTCTTGGAGGAAATAATTATTGTTTTAGACTGAATTTTACTGAAGTAATTTCGACCATTTATGAATAAACCATTTTTACAGCATTTAGAAACGTTACAAATACATATATTTACCATTTTATTGTTAGAAATTAGTGCAAGTGGCATTATTTGGGGACAATAGAGACCCTTTTCAATCTTCTATAAGTCACTTTCAAAAAGAAAACTTTGTACAATTAACGGTAACCATTTCAGAGAACGAATACCAAAAACACGACCATTTAGAACTGGACGCTCTGGGATCTTGGGTTACTGTTACAAATTCAAAATGGACATTGCATGGTAATGGAGGCAAATCTGTTTGTTTACGACCGACTGTGTCTGGGCGTAGAGTTTTTTGCACGTACAACAACCATTTACTATCAGTTCTCGAAAGTATGAAATGGAATAATATAATTTATGTGGAAAGGGGCTGTTTGTCTAATATCACGGTTAAACCCGATGCTTGCTATCCAATTAAAGGCCCCAATGGTACAAACAATAATTGCAGTTTTATTATTTTTAATGCATCCCTTCAGCATTTCTATTTAACTTTCATTATTTCCAAACAAACTACTAAAGATATTAACAGCTGCAATGAACCACCCATCATGACCCCTTGCCCTGATCCACAAAATGAAACTGATGCGAATCCTGCTGATCCATTTTGCGGCGAGGATCAGGATACTGATATTGACATCTCAACAACAATTAAACCCATAACATCACCCTCAGCCACAACGTCAAAACCTATTTGCGGCGAAATGACACGAGAAGTTGTAAAGCGATATTGGTTGGATCCTGTTAACAATCAATGTGCCAAATCACTTAATGAGGCACTTCTTACAGATCAACTTAGAAGATTCGCAACTAAAAGATTTGACAAAGTATTTGGAGAAAGGATACAGTCATTGGATCAAATGAAGCAGCTAATCATTCATTCAAGAGATATTATGAAGAAAACGTGCATAGACGACTACGTCCCAATGGAATTTCTTAATGTGGCCACTGAAGCTTTTTTAATGTTCATTAATGAAGATTTTTTCTACGGAGTTGAAGGCATTGATCCAATTAGTCTTGACAGGGTTCTTGGTAGTCTGAAAAAATGTTGGAAACGCGCCAAGGCATTTGTATACGAATCTGAATTATCAGGATGTGGTCTTAGGAAGGTTTTCCGATTTATATACCTATGTATAGCACTAAAATTTATGTCCTATTGGTGAAATGTATTTATTCATTGCGAATTTACTACATTTTCATAGATAACTGGATCATTAATATTACCAACGGAGAAAGTTGACATTACAATTCCTGAAAACGTCAAGTCCAAGCGGTTTGAACCAATTATAGAAACTTTATGGAAAATATTTCTAAATGCCCACTCATACTGTTTTGAAGACTTTCAAATATCTAATGACCATCATCATTTTTCAGTTCTCTTTCTCGAGTTATTCAGCAAAACTATTTATGAAAAATGGTAAT
>JAHZMT010005470.1:0-13559 GCA_027743785.1 Sinhomidia bicolor
TGAATCTATATGGGGTTTTCCTTATTAGTAATTAATGATAATCCTTCCGTATTACTTTTGTTTGTTGACCTAAGTGAGTGCATTATCAATATTTAAGCAGTACGCCGCCACCGGAAGTAAGGTTTTTTTTATCTGTCAGTTTCCATATTAAGAAAATCATGCTTTTTTCTCCGAGTTTCAGTTCCGGACACATTATAGTTTCCCATTTTTCAACATTCTGATTTACTTCCACTACTAGAAATTCTTCATTTTTATCACCACACAACTCTTTGTCCATGCCACACCCAGACACTCTTAGAAATGGCAGAATAGCAGCAGGGAGTGAGTCTCAGTTTATGCTCTTTTGGATTTATGTACTTCAACGTACGTGTAGGGACTTTTCATGGCATGCCAACAACATAAAGTCATGATGTTTTCTTCTATTGTCTTTTTGAAAAAGATAAATTTCACGGAGGGTAATTTGTATGCATCATTACTGCTTGCTGTGGTTTGCAGTACAAGGGAAAATTACACGGTTTGTTGATAACAAAAGAAAGAGTTGCATGGGTATGAGGTAACAAACAATGGAGAAATACACTTGCCATGAAATTTAAGAGAACGATAAACATCTACGCAGCAGTAGTAGTAGTCAAGAAAAGTAGAAAGAATAAACATGAAAAAAGTTTTGAAAGGGTCAAGCAGTACAATTTTTAAACTACTTATAAGATAAAATGCGTGCTAAGCAATGTGCACTGGCAAATTTTAAGACAACAATTTAGTAAGTGGTTGCAAATAGTGAGTAGTGAAAGAGTAAAGAACGGAGAAAATATTCTGGTTGTCTTTTCCTCCTTCATGATGTCTGTACTTCTGTAGGTATTTGTTCTATTCATAAAACATGACTGCGTTTCAAGCGGTATGACTTTTGACGTGACAGAGGAAGCAAATCAGTCAAGTATAATTTGCCTCATTGTCGGATTACTCCACACACACACACAACACACACAAACACAAGTTGAGCTCATTATGGCCTGTTCCAAGGGCACAAATGTACTGCTCCATTTGTTCACTTCAATAAGGCCATATAACTACTTGGAAGAAGGATTAAGGTACATACATGACACTTTTACGATACAAACTGATAACTAGATAGCTTTTTTTGCTTAAAGACCATCATCAGCAGCAGCTGAATAATAACAACGTACACACATAGGTACTCATTTTACTATTGACATGGTCGCGACATTTTTTATCCTTTTTTGTTCCATTCGAGTACCACACATACAGACGCACACAAATGCTTGCGTATTGGCAAGTGAATCAAACTAAGTTTCATTTCTTAATGCAATACCAACGAGGGACAGTGTGCTGTTGTTTCTACGTTTTGAGAATCTACTGGCTCTTTACTGGAATTACGTAAAAATCCACGTGATTCTTGCATTGCCCCATGTACCTTGACCTAAACCAGCCAAGTTCGCAATATATGGCAGATGTTGCCTTTCACATAATTAATTACTATTCAGATAAATCGAGAACAAGGGACAGTTCCGTTTGGATTTCCAGATGTGCAAAGACTTATGTACCTACACTAATGCATTGGTGGGAAGCATTTTATTATTTGAGGTCACTCGCACCAACCATCCACAATAATATTACACTCATCTTCATGAATGCTCCCGCTTATATGCGCTATCGGTTTTTTTGCAAATGAAAAACAAAACGCATATTATTATTATAAACTACGCTGCTAATATTTTTATTCATAAATATGCTTGTGTGAGTAATACAGCATTATGTGATGCTGTAGCCGAGATTTTGCAAAGATTTACTATTCACTATTTATTATTGCAGCTTAGTAGTAGTATTGGCAGCAGAACTTGCTTTACTACTGCTTAACTTTATGATCATTATTTTTATCCTTATCCTCACGAAGGCGAAATGTAAACAGAATAGAAATACGGTGTGGAGAGCACATGCAAAGGAGAAAAAGGTCTAATAGCATGGTTTTTTCTATATTTCCTCCTCTCCATCTTTCCTCCCTTCGTGTTATTTGTATTTATAGTACAATCAGTCGTATTCTCCATCCAGTTTTTGGTAAAGTAAATACACGTTCGTCGCAAGTTCCACATCGTCTTTTCTTACATCACTTTCATCTTCATCGTATTCGTCATATCCCTTGGCGCAAAGAAATATAAGATAATAGGTGAAAGAGAACACATGATTGAGCTCAATAAATAAAACAAATGGGCTGCGTTGTTTACAGTCGGCTGGTTGGTTGAACTACAATGAAAAATATTACTTGTTTCATGTTTCCGACAACGACACATTCAACCTCACTACCACTCATCATCACATGCATACGTGGACTACCACATAGATAACAAATAATAATAATAAATAATAATAATAATAAACCGAAAAATCCAAATATCGAAAAGCAGCAAAGCAAAAGGAGGCTAGGTATTTTACTATATGCTTTTCCCAAATATATCTGAGTTATAAATCGTATTGGGTACTTTTCAACGGTCGAAAGGTCACTATTTGGCACATTGTTGTATACATTCTGGTATTAAAGATCAGCTTGGAATATACATTTTAAAAATCATTTGAAGACTTTTACGTAATCCCTCAATTTCCTTTCGAGTTACTAATCGATCTGGTTTTCAAATTCATTAGATTGAATGGCTGTCAATTAGTGCAGCTTTGTAAAAACAGAGCTCAAAATGCATTTATATTCTTTAATAAATCACGTAAAATAGACAGACGGATGGACACACGCAAGCAAGCATTCGTATAAACCAACGAGTTGAAATTGATTTTCTTGCTTAACAATAAGTTGGGTTTGGAATGAGTTTAATAACATGGTAAATTACAATGAGATGGGATGTTGGCAGGTTGTTATACAAAAATGAAATCACTTTTTTATCGACAAAAATCCTATGAACGATGACATGACAGTGTGTATTTTCGTACTAATTTCGTAAATTCAGTCTGTCTGTGGTCAGAGTTTCTCGTAAACAAGAGAGAAGTTCCAAAGTTTGCTTGATCTAAATTGTTCAATCATTGGAATTCTACCGGTTTATCATGCACAGCACACAATCAAATATGTAGAAGGTCATGTTTTAAACGAACCGTTAACCCATAACCAACGTCAGTTCAGTTTCCCCAAAAAAACATTTTATCTTCTCAGTAAAGATTGAACCTTTATGATGTAACCAACTGGTATAGGTACAAATTGTACCGTACAATACGTACAGCATTTCCACAGATTATTATTACCTTTATTATTATGAACATAAATGACTAAACGCAACTGAATCCACTACTACTACTGTAATCTCACTTTTAATATTAGATTTTTTATTATTATTATTATTACAATGTCGTGCAGCAAACTTGCTTGTTTATCTAAACGAACACTGCATGAAAATGTCTTCAGGTGCACAACAAAAAAATGAAGTTTTTCCCCTTTTTATTCTTTTCTCCACCACAATGATGATTTCATTGTGATCGATTTTGATCACCCATATCAGAAAATAATGGGATGCTCTCCAATTTTTTTGTTGTGACGTCTGTATTCAGAAATTGTGAGTTGGTGTCGAAATAATGGCAAGCTTACGCGCTATATGTAAGCCTCTCTGGGATGCCATCATTATTGTTGGTAGTATTATTACTACTGCCTGGCTTTTGTATCCATTTCTTTTCTCTAATAGTTTCTTCTTGGGCTTCTCTTTTTTTGACTGACATTTTCTGCATTCCTTCCAGGTATGGGGAATACTTCCTGCTCCTCTGGAAAATCCTGTTAAGAGTTCTCTTCCAAGAATTTAATTACGCATAAAAAACGAAAAGGAAAGGATTTGGGTGTCAAAGCTGGGAATAGTGCAGGCAAATTTGATGGCGGATGAATAGAGTATAACTACCTTACGTCCGGGGATAATTGTTTCCTAAGAAATCAAATCTTTGTGTCGCTTTTCTATTTCATGCTGACCACTAATGACTTTTTGTACCGGGAAATTCGTTCCTTCAGTAATATTAAGTTGGCGCTTTGTAGGATTTTTGGTGAAAGCTAGAGCGTATTCAATGCGTACAATTATTAAGAGCAGTAATGAAATAGAGATGAAGAAAAGAAGTAAATCAATGATATTTCAATGATCAACTGCGCGGAATTTATTTCCAGTATTTGAAAAGTTTTCAAAATACAAAATTAGAAATATCTAACCAATGAAGCATATTTTTTCATTGCTCACGTGTTGAAAGGCGAATTAGGTATAGTACATTAGTTTCACTCTTGGGAGTGCTAAGCGTAAATATAAATTATCTTTCTTTTAATTGATTTTGATTTGATTAAAATACATAATATGTCGTCATTATTATCACTTAAAAAAGAAGCTACAATTTAAACTAGACAGGGCTTTACACTTTTCTATTTTACTCGTTGATTCTCTGATTTATTAATGGAAAATGCATTTAGTTCACCAACATCGAAGAGTGGGGAGATGAACATGCAGTAGTAGCATATTTAGTATGTACCTACATATTTTACTCAATAAAAAAATCAACGAATCACTCATGTTTTCCTCATTTCTTTCAACTATTTTTGTTCCATTCACATTTTTTGAGAAAAAGAGGTAGACTGCTTCAAGCTATATGTAAAGTCATCTTGTAAAATTACAAAACATACTGTCTTTCAGTCATGAAAAATGTAAATTAATGGCAGATGGAATATTCATTCAAGTGAACTGAACTATGAAATTCCACAACGCGATTCTAAGGAATGGGGAACTGTGGCACATTGAATTTTCTCGTCTATATTGCCTTCACCAACCTCCACAAACTCATAATACTTACGTTCCGTCCTACAACAATGACAGTAGTTGCGTGCAAATCTTGCACTGCCATTTCTCCCTGGTTGTGCTTCACTACTAATATTAAAATACTGAAAAAGGTATTAAAAAAAGAAAAGTTGGAATGCACAAAAAGGTTATTTCCAACACGATTGTACACCCTGTAAAGCTAAGTGCAGGAAGGGAAATGAAAAGAAATAAGAAAGCAAACAGGTTTTTAAAAAAACATCTACAGTAGCTTGTTGCATTACATTTTTCTTCATTGTTTCCTACTAGTCCGTCTCAAGTGCAAGTGCTGAGAGCACCCATTCATTCTTTTCTCCTTCCAACCAGCCAGCAAAAAGTCTGTCAGTTGATAAAAGTTGATGAACTGACAAAAATGTGAGCAGTTTATATAATATGAACTTATCGTACATTTGAATTGATCTCCTCCATTCAACTTGTTCTGCTTTACACTACTTGTACGTAACTGTGTATTATGAAAAATTAATGGTGGTGGTTCTAAAAGTTTGTTGAAAGGAAAAGGCAGTTTTTTCTCTCTGAGTACATTACAAGACGAAGGATTTTATTGGCTGTAAGTTGTAGACCTTTGACTTTTATGAAATAAAAATCCAAAAATTTACAACATTTTTAAGGACCTTAAAAAGCCATATTGTGCTCAGATTTGGGTAGCCAGCAAGACTGTTTCTTTTGTAGAGAGAGGAAGGAGTACGGTTGGTTTGCTTGTGGATATAGAAGATGGGTAACTTTCACAGGAAAAGGTTTGGCGCATAAAAGATGGACGGAAAAGCATTGTAGTAGCAGCAGAGTTATTTTATGAGTTCTTTTAGTGAAACATCGGAAAGTCGGAACAGCCATTACTAGACAAGTGTTTTGGGGTTTTTCTTACATAACATAACATACACAAGGCGTGTTTCGATGAAGGGAGGACTGGTGTCATCATATATGTGTTTCTTTGCTCCTCATCGTCAGTTTCAGATGAGAGTTAGTAACAAGTAAGTAAGTATCGCATGTAGTTGTTGAGACGCGTTAAAAAATAAGACGGTTGCTGCAGAGTTTCGAGGTGGGTGGTTGGCATTGGACCTTGCTGTCGAGAGGTACATATGTAGTAGTAGGTACTATCATTTTTTTTCTCATCTTTTGTCATTATTTTGCAGCTGACAGGGTGCTTCCTTCTGCTGTTCCTTGCAATTTTCCAATTTAAAAAGTAAAATTTTAAAAATTTACAATACATGTATAGTATGTGTGCGGGTGAGTCAGGAGAAAATGACGAAACAAGATGCATAAATTCAAGGATGGTGTTGTAGAGGTATTCGTTTACGAATCCAAATTCGAAACGTTTTTTATTGATTGGTTGAGGATATCTCGCGGATGTAAGTAATAACCAACAGGCAGTTGTATATATATAAATGAAATTTAAAATAGATAGTAGCACTAAATGGTGGTATAAAAGGTTAAGATTGGGGAGGATATATAAAAGACAAATTAGGGATTATAGTGCCTAGCAGCAACTTTGTGCTGAGTAATTTACTGCTATGCTGTTGTAAGAATGAGAGGGGAATCTTATTCCCCCTGGAAGTGGATCGATTGAGCTGAAATTAAAAAAAGCCTTGTCCTTGATCTAAGATAGGTACGTTCCCACATATTTACCTAAAGTTAAGAAAACTTGGCTTTAGGTATTCTTAAAAATTTTATATTCACAAAGAGAAAGTAGAGAGAAGAATACGAGGAGGACTAACTTCAAAAGGCAGCTACGGCGACCTCGCAAGAGAAATTGATGCGAAAGGCTGATACTGGCAATAATGGCATATTATGAAGCACGTGTACATAAAGCAGGTGAAGAGGAGGAGTAGTACTATAAAGTTGAATCCTGAAATGGTTCACTAATAGATAAGCATGTAAGAAGAGAAGAACTTAAACTGTATGTAATATATACTAATATACTTAATATTCCAACGTTTGAAAATAAATTTTAGAATATAAGATGATATGGCAGTCGCATTGCTCTTATCATTGTAAAGTCATTTTAACGGAAGGGATTTGGGCTGCTACTGATGATGACGACAAACAAATCTGACAAGGCGGGTGAGTTGTTTTTACAGGTTATCTTTTCAAAATCACGCAATTCGGTCAACCTTTTGTTGACTACCCCACCTGATAAAATATTTATACGTATCTCACTTTGAAAAAGTGAGAGGGAATCAAAAAGTATTTTACCAAGAAATAAATACTTTAGCACAAGAAAAGCGAGACACGTCTAAAGAACTAAAGAATATTGTGCTATTCAATACATTATTATGATGAATACTCGAGTATGCTCCAAAACATTTTTTTATCTCCGGGAAAGTTGATGGAAAAAACTTGCTTTCGTGCTTTGGTAAATATTAGTACAGACAAACAAGAAAAAGAGGGAAGCTACTTCGATGAGTTTGGATGACGATGCTGATGACAAAATTTAACAACTCACTTCACTTGTTGGGGTGTGGTGGTGGTGAAAAGAATGACGAGGTGTGTCGTAGAAGAGGATATAATATGAGTTAGTTGTTGACTGCCACCACCGGTAACACAAGTAGTGCTTCTGGCTGGCACTACATGCTGCTGGTTTTTTGTGTGTCAGGCAGACATTTTAATCACTTAACCAGGTTCTGAAAACGAGAAAAAGCGGCTGGTTTTTTGTGAGAAAAAAGTAACAGAAAATGAGATTGGTTTGGTTTGAGGTTTGCCTGACTGTATGCTTTTCCTAGGACATGGGACCCATTCATACACCATGTTTACCCAAATTTTTGTGGTATTGTAAAGTAGTAATAATAAGTATTACATATATTACACTTACATATCATGTAAGTAGACAGCTAGATAGCTTAATAAAAAATGAGTATACCATTTTCTGGACAACCTTATCTTCTTTATACATTCCGACATATTTGTTGTCAGATTGACGTATTGTAAATGTAAAGTGTTTTGCCTCTCTCTGAAGTTCTGGCATTATTATTGCTCTTTTTTGGTCTAGTGAAGTGATATCCTGTTTACCCACTACTTAAATTTAAAATATTACTGAAATTATTAAATTTTGCCACTGAAACAGGCGTGCGTAGGTATTCAACAAATGCTATATACTCTTGCGATATCACGACATTTGATACGTACGTCTTGTTTGCTACTTTCTTGAATGGTACTATTTTGCTGCTACCAAACACGATAATGATGACGGTGACAGTGACAAGCCGAATATTTTGTTTGCCTATTTTATTGGCAACTGATAATATGCAATAATGTGACTCGTGTATACTTACATACATAAATACTTACACTTGCCCGTTTCACACCATTAGCATTGTCCGTCTATCTATATCTATCATCTGCCTGTTACACAGGTAGTCAAGTAGGAAGTGACGTTACGGCTAGATGCATATATTCCAGATACGTTTGTACTACCAAAGACGTGTACAATATGTTTTAATAATGTTAATATAGAACATACTTTTAGTAAAGCATGGAACTGGTACAATGGTTCTTTTCTTCATCAACAGCAGAAGAAACTATTTCTGTTGAAGAAAAGTTGTTTGAAGACGAAATACTTGAAATGCTGCCTGTATTTATGCTCCTTTTATTACATCCGCATATTATGTCTGTTATGATTATTAGTTTTTTTAACACGCTGTGTGGTTTCAAATTGCCATGCTGTGTACATTGTTATCATTAATTTAACCTGGCCTTACCAATACATTTTCTGCCCTTATTTTACATACCTTTTACCAGTAATTTTTTCCCCGATGCCTGCTTACACCTTTTACCTCCACTCTCGGTCGACTTGCTTTGTTTATAGCAACATAGCGACCTTACTATGTACGTAATATTGCAGTTTTGGTAAGAATCTTTCTTTGCCCCTGTACATGCTCATGCTATGTAGGTATGTTATGCTACGAAATTATTCAATATCATCAAAACATCATTCATTATAAAGGATAATGTAGACTTGTTACTGGCAGAGCAAAAGAAAAAAAACTTTCCTGTACTTTACTTTGCATCCATCCATACTCGGGATTAAAAAGAAAGAAAGGGCAAATGAGATCTTTAGGGTCTTTCTTCTTAGAAAACATTCATTCCATCTTGCCATTCATTTATTTTCCTTTCTCTCTCTCTCTCTCTCTAACTAAAATGTATATACGCACTCGAGTAAGAATTATATGAACATGTGTTGGAGATATCTTGGTTATATCAACTAAGCACACTTGATGTTCAGCTGCTATTTCCTTTTAGAAAAGGAAAAAAAAAGATTGAGCAGCAAAAAAGCTAACTGTTTCTCTCTGTGTGTGCGTGTGACATATTATGCAGAGGTGAAAGTATTTTTACATCAAGACATAAGCTATATTAAATGAGTCTGCTTAGTTGTTTTTCATCTAATGGAAATAAACCCATGAAATAAATCTTGCTATTACAACAAGTTCAGTTGCGAAACATGTGCATCTGTACTATGTAGGTATATAAGTGCATGTGGAAGGAGAAATTAAGTTTTAAGACGGAAATTTAATATCCTTCTCTAGAAAATATCCAAGGCTAAAGTTATTGCGTTTTACAACAAAACAACACAAAAAGATCTGATCTATATAGATGTTCTCACTTTCCCACTAAAACGTCAATAGCATATTATTATTATTATTGCGATTACTTTATCTTTTTAGTGTGTGAGACACTACTTGGAACAGAGTTTCATTTAATTCCACTCGAATGATGAGCAAAGCGGCGCGCGATAGCTTTAGTGACAATAGGAAAGGGTTTAGTGGTAACATTAGAGGAATAATGATGAAGAAAGCAAGGATGGCAGTGCTAAAAAGTAAAGGACAAGTTTTCGAAGAAAGTAGGCCGTTTACTGCATCCCATCCAGGCACAGTGAGTGCTGTTGACAAACATAAATAAACGTTCACGCCGCTGCCACTGATGAAGATACCAATGTAGTCAGCTCAGCTTTACTTTTTTGTACGTTTCGTGTGATGAACAACTCTGCTCATTTTATGCATACACGATCTGCTTTGCTTAATTTTACTCACAGCAATAATTTTTTTTGCGGTTGTGTAGATAAGATTCTCTAGAAATTTATTTTGTCACGAGAAAGTTCCAACGGAGGCAAAAGGATTGATTAATCTTCATTTGTCAATCTGCTACTTTAACAATCAAAGTCTTTAAGCAATAGAGAGCTTGAACTTTGGCTTTGTTCGTGGTGAGGAGATTACTTAAAAAATAGTAATTTTCTAGCAGAAGCAAGTATAAAACAAAACAAAGATTTATTGCGTTTCGCGTCTCTAGGAAGAGAAGGAAAACTAGTGGAAGTGGAAGGAAATTTTCCAATAAAGCTATAAACAACTACTTGGGAAAAGCGATGGGCAGATTTGTGTGCAATTTGTTAACAATACCGTCTACTGTTGCTTTAAACTGTTATCAGCAAAATTTTGTGTTGTATCTGTGACGCGTGTCAGTTTCTTTCCGCACGCAAGCTGTAAATCAAAAGGATTCACAGAATACCTATGTGATAATTCAAATATTAGGCTTTGCACTGTATCACATTTTGGCATTATTGAAAATGAGTAGAATGGCGGCTTAGCAGCAACAGCAGCAGTAGTGTTAAGTGTAGCAATACGCGAAACCAAGCGAAACTGTTTTGCAACACATTTTCATCTTTCTCTCTGTTTGATAGTTAATTAGTGCATATTTGCATGCTTCAGTAGTCGTAGTAATACGTACTGGTGACGATAACATATAGTGCATACACAGTAGCACTTGAATCAACTATTTGACTCTTTACCATTAGTAATATTAAATAAATGGAATGTATGCAAAAGCTCTCTTCAAAAGTTAAAGCTCATTTCCATACTATAAATTTTTTTCACTCATCATGTACTTTTGTAACAGTTTGTTAATAATAGCTTAAAACAATGATAATACAATGTATGTATATAATAAATACATTTTGTATGTTTCGCTGCTCAAATTCAGAGCACAACAGCCATGAAGAAACTATAGAGTAGTTTGTAAATATCTCTGGACACGACACACATGTTGTTGTAGTTGTTTGTAAGCACACTACACTATACCTATACACTACCATGGTAATTAAGGTTTATTTTCATATGCATCAGGCTGTGGTGAATATGAACGTGAAACGCAGGTAGTAATGGTCAAGTGAAATCGAATGCAAATACATATGAGAAAAGCACACTTTTAGTAAAGTTGCACCTTTCTTTTCATCATTAAATCTTCCAACTGGTTTGGTCTTGTACTAACATTGCATGTAGCTTTTTTACCACAAACGATGAGGCAATTTTTACTTTTTCGGTATAGGATGAACAGATACCGTGTAATATGGGCCTAATAACTATTCCATAACGACTCTGATTGTAGTGGCATGAATTGGAAGTTGTTTGTAATACTTACATGCAACAAACAAAGCAGAAAATGATGGAGAGACGACTACATCGCTTTTCTTTTTTGTTGAATAGGTATACTGCGAGCATGTGTTTGGTAGATATGGTAGAGGCATTACTATTGTTGTTGTTATTGTTACTATATTACCAGTTGTCAGATTGTGTTGAACCCGGAAGAAAACGGGGTATATTTGTTGTAGGAAAAGGTAAGATACATGGTAATATGAAAAGTAAGAAAGTTGGCATTACTCAACTGGTTAGCTGACTGCAGTCATAAAATTTTGAAATAACTGGGCGAAATTTCAAGGGTACTGTTGAGTATGAAGAGGAACAGTTGAAATATGCCTTGTTGCTGAAAAATGAGATGTAACATCAGTTTAAAAATGTAAAGCTATGGAGTATTTTGTTACGTCGTTTTTCAAAAATGTATATAGGATGATTATTATTAGCCATTGTGTTGACCTAAGGGGAGTGAGATGGGGTGTGTGGGAATAATGCCAGTCATGATGAATGACGCCGTGTCGGTAGAAGCGTGAGTCTAAGCACTTTCTCCATCATGATGATAAAGCAGCGGTACTAATGTTAGGCAGTGGCAATTTCCTCTTGAGGTGTGTAAGCGTCGCTCTCCACTCAACTTCACCTGAGAGATGTGTAAAATGAATATTAGGTAGGCAACCATAACATTGTTATAGAATAGATGGAACGGAAGTTACCTGTGCATGTGGGTTGTTGTTGGTGGTGGTGCTGTATTGGAGCGGTTACGGTACGTTTTGATCGAAAGTGGGCCTCTCTATCGTTTTCTGATGAAGACCGCAAACCTATAGCTGACTGACTTTTGGTTGTATTGTCAGCAATTATTTGTAAATTCTAAATTCTCACTATGTACTCTCCTCTTCTACAATGCTGAAACTAGTCGTACGACTCCTATTCTGTAATAGAGCCTTAAAGTGGTGGTGTATAGGATCACAACATAATCACCGCATAGATCACGACATACGCTTATTATTAAAAATGTAACGGTGAAAATATATACTGAATATGTTTATTTTTCTTCTCAGAAAACCAACTTTACAGAGCTTTACGGGACAGGTAACCGAAGTGCTTTCTATATACCTACGCACATATTATACATTGTATGTTTGAAGTAGGTTTTCATCGTTTTCTTTGTGTTTTTTCGTAACTTTCTTCTTCGCACGGTAAGAAGAAAGGAAACCATTGATGATGGGTTTTTTTTGGTCAGAGGAAGGCAGTCTTGTCCTGTCAGCCAAGTACCTATGCACAAAGAAAGGTAAATAAATGAAGCTTGTGTGTTTGTTCTATGAAGTGAGTTGGATAAATTGGTTGTGTCGGGTAGTTGGGTGGTCGGCTTTAATAATGTGCTACTGCCGCCTTTGTTAATGTTTCCAGTGAAAATAATATATAATAACCCTGAGACGTGCATTATTGCTTGCGACTCATTGACTTATTACAATTTACAAGGGTAGTAAACTAATGAGAATTTTGCTTACAGTAGACTTAAATAACTATGCAACGTCAATTATCTACTTTTAGCTTTTCGAGCTCATTCAAAAAAGTTTATGGTTTTTGTGGATATACCTATGTAGTTGTTGCAACAGACATCAGTGTAAGCAAGTATATTAGAGGATGACTGATCCCAATGTTGTTACAATTGGACAGCGTTTGAAGTTATGTGCAAGGTTTAATGAAGTTTTTGGGTTCTTGACACAAAGGTTTCGCTGCTGTTTGTCATTTCATCTAATTAGATCAATTATAATTACAACTATATATTCTGACTGAGAAAAGAAATAGCCTTACAGGCAGACTTGCGTGAGAACAAAAAGAAGAAAGCGAAAGTTGTAGTTGCTAGTTCAATGTCCTTATTTTTGTTAATCGAAGCGATGGAAATTAAAGATTAGATTTGGCAGCGGTATTTTTATTTGATGTTATTATTACTATTATTACTTGTCCACTGACTTTGATTTCTGAATTCTGCATCAGGTTTAATCACTGTGAACAAGGTTACAGGTGAACAACGTAAAATCGTTTTTTTTATCGATTGATTTCTAAATGGAAATTTTCTAGAATTTATCGATTCGGCAGTTTATGTCGATTTATCGAATGCTATGAAATTCATCCAGATAAACTAATTTAGAAATTAATACCTACCGTAAATTCTAAAATAAACGCAGCTGCGTCTATTATGCAGCATCGAAAATTTCCTTAGTAGACGCAGCTGCGTTTATTTTAGAGCTGCGTTTATTAGACACCTGTTCAAAATATGCAAACGTTTCACCATTTTCTTTTAATTTTTAAAACAATT